>SJYA01000199.1:1358439-1389003 GCA_006410615.1 Neotragus moschatus
ATGGACGTGAGTCTGAGTGATCTCTGGGAGTTTGTGATAGACAGGGAGGCCCGGCGTGCTGTGATTCATGGGGTCGCAAAGTGTCGGACACGACTGAGCAACTGAACTGAACTGAAGGAAGGAATAATAAAAATATTAGCAAATGACAAAGAAAATGAACTGAAGATTAAATGTATTATACCCAAACAATTTGAAAACCATGAAGTATTAAAATTTCAACTCCTAAAAGTTTTTCCCCATACTGAGAAAAATAAACTGGCTTCTTGAAACTGGTATTTTTTTTTTTTAAGCAATCAATCCTGATTTTAGTTTGACTCTCAGCTTCCTAGAAGGGCTTGAGTACCTCACCCTGAAACCTCACAAAAATTGCTCCAGTATGTCTGACCTGAGCTTCATGTATACTGCTGTAACTCATGTGGCAGAAGGAGAACCTTGGCAGCAGCTGGGAGAAAAAAAAGACACCCAGAAATTAACTTGAAGTTAATTATAGTACTTACAGATTTTTTTCCCCAGACCTGATTCTTGGTGTTCAACAAAGAAGAAAAGCTCTCAATACAACTTCAACATGACAGTGCCAGCATTACATCTAGGCGTGTTCTTAGGCCTGGGGAGTGGGGAGACATAGCTGTTCATGTCATTATGGCAAACTAATGTTTGGGGGTCTGGATATAGTGAGAGTATCTCTTCACCTATGCCTTGTGAAGAAAAATGGATCAAGAATGATCTCATGTGAAAATATATGGTTTCCAAATACCCAGCTACCCCACTTGAGTTTTATTCTCCCATATTTTAGGGGTAATCTGGGTTTGGGATACTGGTATATGATTAGGAGATAATCAATGCTGACCTTAGGAACCCTCATCAGACTTTTTTCTTTCAGGTTTATATAATTAAGAGTCTGATGATCCAAGTTAGGGAGGCAGTACTTAACTGCATACCAGCTGTTGGATCTGTCCTCTCTGAGCCTGTTTCTTCATCTAGAAAAGATAATCATAAATGCTTCATATGACTGCCATGTGACTCCATAAAAATGTTATCAGTGCCTTACAGAGTATAGAATAGGTGCAGTGACAAGGTGCATCTACAGCTATCTGGACTTTTATTTCACTAAGCAGAGTCTTTGATAAATTATTGGTTTGACATGTCTCCAATTACATCACTTGAAAAAGTCTAGGAAATAACATCATTCTGAAATTTACTCTGTCCCCAAAGGCAGAACTGATTTGATAGAGTGTCATGGAGCCACACAAGCTAAGCAATGCTGGCATTCGATAGGATTCTCTAGACTCTTGCCACACAAAGTATGGTGTGAGGATTAGGAACAGGGCATAATCTGGGGAGCCTGTGAGAAATGCAGAATCTCAGGTCCCACCTAAACCGACAGAATCATAGACTGCATTTTAACAAGATCTCCTAGGGATGTGTGTGTACATTCACAGTTGAGAAGCACTGTTTAGAATTCTGAAAAATTGATTTTTAAAAGTTAAGATATAAGATCTAGATTATTCTGTGGACACAAATCCTAACAGAAGTTAATTTTAAAAATCCTTAAAACCATAAAAAGAAAAGTGTCTCTTCGTGGAGGAAGAAAAGTGAGGTTTTAAAATTTAAAAAGGCAACATTGTAGATGTCTGAGGCTTCCGATGAGCTCAGATTTTTAAAACAAATGCAGGGAATGTGGAAGGAGGGTGTGTCAGGCAAAAGATAGCCATAAATTCTTTTCTATTCCTCTTATTAAGAAGAGAAAATGAATACTCTCTCCTTGAACTTGGGCTGGAGATAGTCATTAAGTCTGATTGATCTGTTTTCTACATATGTATTAAAGTTGTTCTTCCATTTTTTTGGTGCTGATTTTGTTCATTTTTCATCATTTCTCATCAACACTAATGAGAAAGACTCTAAACTGGTCTCCCCACTTTCAGTCTTGTTACTGTCATTCTGAACAGAGAATCAGCTTAATACATTTATCATGAGTGAATGGAAATTTATAAACTGAATATGCTGCTTTACGAGCTAGTGACTTCCTAACACTGGAAATGTTGAAATACTGTCAGTATACATCTTGAATTAAAAAAAAAAACAAAACACTTTTAAAGTCTTGCTTGATTTTATTTTATTGCATTGTTAGAGTCTTCCTAATTAAAACGAATTAAGAGAGTACACTGGAGTTGTGCTTAAACTCTGAAAGAATCTACATGAAATTATATATACTGACCAAACTATATCCCTTCTTGACATCCTAGGTGGAAACAACCAAGAATACATACAGATTGAGCAGGAGAAAATTTTATAAGTGAAAATATTTATTGACCTTTTTAGATTTGTTATTTTTATTGTTTCATTGTGTTATTATTGTTAATCAAAAAAGTACAAAAGGAGGGAAACCTGTATATTCTTATTCTAATATAGTCTATTTTGTATGTTGTATGTGTGGGTGTTTCTCCAAAATTTATCCAAGCACAGACATACACTCAGTGTGCCAATCACTGTGTACAGTTTCACGTCTTGCTTTTATGGCTCTATCATAGTATCTGCTCATAGAGTTAAATGGCTTTGGTAATCATCATCTATTTAATGTTTCATCTATTTGGCGTGCCACAATTTCACCCACCATTCTTCACTGATAGGACTGAAGGCTGTTTACAGTGTTTCTAGTTAAAAAACAAAGTTGATGGGAATATCCTACAGCTTATAGCAAGCAACTTCATTTCCTAAAGGATGTTCTCAGGCTAAATTCCTAGCAGTAGGATGACTGGCCCAGATGTTTCAATGTTTACGTTTGTACCATCAGCTGTATTTTCCCAAGGTCCCCGTCCTACTCCAACAAGCACCCATTGCAAGGAAACCTTAGTATAATTAAGTATTTTTTGAAAAATACATTTTTTGTTAACTTGTTGAAAAGGAAATAGTACCTTATGATTGTTTTTATTTTGTTTCTAATTAAAATGAACATTTTCCTCCATTTCTGGTGAATAATTCTCTTTTTTGTTTGTTTCAGTTGCCTGGTGATGTCCTACTACATATATGTATGTATACCTGTTTGCCATACATAAAATATATTGAGATGTTGAGTATTAAAAATCTACAGGTAAAATCATCATTTGATAAAACACCTGCTAACTGACGAGTCAATTGATGACAGCTGCAGAAATCTATGGGACTTCCCAGGTAGTAAAGAATCTGCCTGCCAAACAGGAGACATGTATTCGATCCTTGGGTGGGGAAGATCCCCTGGAGAAGGAAATGGCAACCTACTTCAGTATTCTTGCCTTCTCTCATGGACAGAGAAGCCTGGTAGGCTACAGTCCATGGGGTTGCAAATAGACGTGACCTAGCGACTAAGCAGCAGCAGCAGCAATCTATGTCTTACGTGGGTTCTACAAAGCTATAACTAGTAGTTGCTTTTCCTCTTTGAAATGACTGAGGTCATGGTAGATCAGGACTGGTTCTGGGAACTAAGGACACCACCCTGACCCCTGACTCTTTTTAATTTCTGTCTATTAATGGAACAAATTTCCATTCCCCTTCTCCGATTTCACTCCTATTCTCTCCTGCCCTCAACCATACGAACTGGACCTATTTTCCAGAACAGTGTTCCTTAGCTATACCTTTGATAAAGATCTGACATAACAACACAAGAATAGACATGGCAAGGGAAAGAGAGAGCAAAACAGTGACTGTGATCAATGAGATGGAGGTCTGAGAGGAAAAGGATGTGTCTAATTATCCATCTCTTTTAGCCTAGCTAGCTGGTAGTCCTGAACTTGTGTAATAGTTTTTACAGGGCACCTGTTTGCTATGTAACTTTCCGTCTTAGATCTCAGAAATTGGAGTAGATAAGTTCCAAATTCCTTTCCTCTTATATTACATAATATTCTTACAGATGTAATATAAGAGGTTGTGTCCATAAGAAATGATACTATGTAACATTTCCTAAGCCATACACAAAAATAAGCAAAATGGATTAAAGATTTCAGTGTACAACCCCAAACCTTAAAACTCCTAGAAGAAAGCAGAACACTCTTTGACATAAATTGTAGCAGTATTTTTTTTTTTTTGGATTTGTCTCCTAAGGCAAAAGAAATGAGATCAAAAATAAATAAATGGCACCTAATTAAACCTAAAAGCTTTTGCACAGGAAAAGAAATCACTGAAAAAGTAGAAAGACAAGCTACTGAGCAGGAGAAAATATTTGCCAATGATATGACAGATAAGGGGTTAACACCTCATAAAACTCGTTATCAAAAAGCCAAACAACACAATCAAAAAATGGGTAGAAGATCTGGATAGACATTTTCCCAAAGAACACATACAGATGGCTAGCAGGCACATGAAAAGAGGCTCGGCATTGCTAATTATTAGAGAAATGCAAATCAAAACCACAATGAGACATCACCTCACACCTGTCAGAGTGGCTAACATCAAAAAGTCTACAAATAGCAAATGTTGGCAAGGACGTGGAGAAAAGGGAACTCATGTTCCCTGTCCCAACACTGTTGGTGGGAATGCAAATTCATGCAGCCAGTATGGAAAACAGCATGGAGGTTCCTCAAAACACTGAAATCAGAACTACCATATGATCCAGCACTTCCACTCCTGGGTGTTTATCCAGAAAAGAGAGCCAACACCTTTCAAAAAGATACATGCATCCCAGTGTTCACAGCAGCACTATTTACAATAGCCAAGATACGGAAGTAACCCATGTCCTTCAACATAAAAATGGATAAAGAATATGGACTATTAATCAGCCATAAAAAGTGAAATTCTTCCATTTGCAACAATGTGGGTGGACCTAGAGTGCATTAAGATTAGTGAAATAAGACAGAGAAACACAAATACCCTTATCACTTATATGTGAAACCTAAAAAATAACACAAATGAATCCATGAAATAGAAACAGACTGACAGATATAGAGAACAAACTAGCAGTTACCAGTGGGAAGAGGAGAGGAGGGAGGGACAAGATAGGGGTATGAGATTAAGAGACACAAACTACCAAGTATAAAATAAGTAAACAAGATAGGGAAATATAACCATTATGTTATAATTACTTTAAATGGAGCATAATCTTTTAAGTACTGAATCACCATGCTGTACATCTGAAACTAATATAATACGGTAAATTAATTATACTTCAATAACAAAAACTTTCTATGCAAAAAAGCTATTATACTATGAGTTGATAGTATTCTTGCCTGGAGAATCCTATGGACAGAGGTTGGAGGGGCTACAGTTCATAGGGTTGTAAAGAGTCAGACATGACTGAAGCAACTTAGCACCCATTGATAGAGTCAATTTCTCTTTTTGTTTTCATTGATATATAATTGACATATATCATTATGTTAGTTTCTGACAGCAAAATTTCTAGATAAAACTAAGTGAGTTTCAGATTTTGTTGGGTCATCATCAAATTGCCTTCCCAGGAGTATGCATCAATTTGCACTACCGCTACAGTATTAGAAAGCTTTTGATCTGACATGCTTTTGAATGTTGAGTATTATCATGCATCTTAACCTCTGTGAATAACATCACTGCTAAAAATTATCCATTGATATTCTTGAAAACTGTGCCAAGGTAGGTAAGCATAAGGATGTTCACTGTAGCAATGTTTATACTAGCAAGAAGAAAGAAACAATCTAAGTGATCCAAGAAAATGGCTAGGTTAAATGAATCATACTGAAGTAATAAGGAGGAATGCAGTGTTGTTAAAAAACAATGAAATAAATCTGTTCATGTCAATATGATGAGTCCTAACATATATTATTAAATGAAAAAGATAAGGTTCAGAATTACATATGGCATTTTATTCTCAATCTGAGAATAAAAAAGTAAATGGTATGATCCTATTTGAGAATAATAAAAAAATATATAGGTCTGACAGAATTTTCTTCAGAAAGGATAAACACAACATACTATTAACTACAGTTATCTTGGGGAGTGGTACTACTTGGGGATGAGATTTGAAAAGGGAGATTTCACTTTGAATATCTTTTTTAAACCATCTGAGCATTTTTATCAAGTACATAGTTTGCTTTATTTTACAAAACACTGTAAATACAATTTTTAAATATAATGATGGCTAAGTTTCTGAATGTAGAGTTCCAGAGAATAGCAAGAAGAGATAAGAAAGCCTTCTTCAGCAATCAATGCAAAAAAATAGAGGAAAATAACAGAATGGGAAAGACTAGAGATTTCTCCAAGAAAATTAGAGACACCACGGGAACATTTCATGCAAAGATGGGCTTGATAAAGGACAGAAATTGTATGGACCAAACAGAAGCAGAAGATATTAAGAAGAGGTAGCAAGAATACACAGAAGAACTGTACAAAAAAATCTTCATGAACCAGATAATCATGATGATGTGATCACTCATCTAGAGCCAGACATCCTGGAATGTGAAGTCAAGTGGGCCTTAGAAAGCATCACTACCAACAAAGCTAGTGGAGGTGATGGACTTCCAGTTGCGCTATTTCAAATCCTGAAAGATGATGCTGTGAAAGTGCTGCACTCAATATGCCAGCAAATTTGGAAAACTCAGCAGTGGCCACAGGACTGGAAAAGGTCAGTTTTTATTCCTATCCCAAAGAAAGGCAATGCCAAAGAACGCTCAAACTACCGCACAATGGCACTCATCTCACACGCTAGTAAAGTAATGCTCAAAATTCTCCAAGCCAGGCTTCAGCAATACGTGAACTGTGAACTCCCTGATGTTCAAGCTGGTTTTAGAAAAGGCAGAGGAAGCAGAGATCAAATTGCAAACATCCACTGGATCATGGAAAAAGCAAGAGAGATCCAGAAAAACATCTATTTCTGCTTTATTGACTATGCCAAAGCCTTTGACTGTGTGGATCATAAGAAACTGTGGAAAATTCTGAAAGAAATGGTAATACCAGACCACCTCACCTGCCTCTTGAGAAGCCTATATGCAGGTCAGGAAGCAACAGTTAGAACTTGACATGGAACAATAGATTGGTTCCAAATAGGAAAAGGAATACGTCAGTGCTGTATATCATCACCCTGATGATTTAACTTCTATGCAGAGTACATCATGAGAAACGCCGGACTGGAAGAAGCACAAGCTGAAGTCAAGATCGCCGGGAGAAATATCAATAACCTCAGATATGCAGATGACACCACCCTTATGGCAGAAAGTGAAGAGGAACTAAAGAGCCTCTTGATGAAAGTGGAAGAGGAGAGTGAAAAAGTTGGCTTAAAGCTCAACATTCAGAAAACAAAGATCATGGCAACCAGTCCCATCACTTCATGGGAAATAGATGGGGAAACAGTGGAAACAGTGTCGGACTTTATTTTTCTGGGCTCCAAAATCACTGCAGATGGTGATTGTAAGCCAAGGTGCTTACTCCTTGGAAGAAAAGTTATGACCAACCTAGACAGCACATTCAAAAGCAGAGATATTACTTTGCCGACTAAGATCCGTCTAGTCAAGGCTATGGTTTTTCCTGTGGTCATGTATGGATGTGAGAGTTGGACTGTGAAGAAGGCTGAGTGCCAAAGAATTGATGCTTTTGAACTGTGGTGTTGGAGGAGACTCTTGAGAGTCCCTTGGACTGCAAGGAGATCCAACCAGTCCATTCTGAAGGAGATCAGCCCTGGGATTTCTTTGGAAGGAATGATGCTAAAGCTGAAGCTCCAGTACTTTGGCCACATCAAGCAAAGAGTTGACTACAAGAATGAATACATTCTTGTTTAATAAAGTGCTGAGGCATTATTAACTAACCACATGATACCTAGATATTTCAGAAAACAATACACTTATATAAATTCCTTTAAACTCTAGATCCAGGTGTTATTGCTTATATAAAGCTCATGGTGGTATACTCAAAAGTTGTGAAAGGCACACAGACACCTAAGAGCCCTATTTTGAGGGAACTTCAGAAACCTGAGACAACATAGTTGATACAGAATAGTGGATTTTATGGAGAAGGCACTGGCAATCCACTGCAGTACTCTTGCCTGGAAAATCCCATGGATGGAGGAGCCTGGTAAGCTGATGTCCCTGTGGGGCTGAGTCAGACACGACTGAGAGACTTCACTTTCACTTTTCACTTTTCACTTTCATGCACTGGATAAGAAAATGGCAACCCACTCCAGTGTTCTTGCCTGGAGAATCCCAGGGATGGGGGAGCCTCGTGGGCTGCTGTCTATGGGGNAGCCACTGAACTGAACTGAACTGACTCTGCATATAAGTTAAAAAAGCAGAGTGACCATATATAGCCTTGACCTACTGCTTTCTCAGTTTGGAACCAGTCTGCTGTTCCATGTCCAGTTCTAACTGTTGCTTTCTGACCTGCATACAGATTTCTCAGGAGCTAGGTAAGGTGGTCTGCAATTCCCATCTCTTTAAGAATTTTCCACAGCTTGTTGTGATCTACATAGTCAAAGACTTTGACATAATCAATAAAACAGAAATAGATGTTTTTCTAGAATTCTTGCTTTTTCTACAAGCCCAAAACTGCAGATCAATTATACCAAATAAATTCTTGCACTGTTAAGAAAGTTCTAGGAATCACAATAGATTTCCCAACCTGGGGATCTGGCAAAGAGACCCCCAGAAAATCTGACTTTGGAGGCCAGTGGGATTTGATTATAAACCGGAACTACAACACATTTCCCAACCTGGGGATCTGGCAAAGAGACCCCCAGAAAATCCGNTTTTCTACAAGCCCAAAACTGCAGATCAATTATACCAAATAAATTCTTGCACTGTTAAGAAAGTTCTAGGAATCACAATAGATTTCCCAACCTGGGGATCTGGCAAAGAGACCCCCAGAAAATCTGACTTTGGAGGCCAGTGGGATTTGATTATAAACCGGAACTACAACACATTTCCCAACCTGGGGATCTGGCAAAGAGACCCCCAGAAAATCCGACTTTGGAGGCCAGTGGGATTTGATTACAAACCAGAACTATAACAGATTTGCCAACCTGGGGATCTGGCAAAGAGAACCCCCAGAAAATCTGACTTTGGAGGCCAGTGGGATTTGATTACAAACCTTACACAAGACTGAGGAATAGACTCTTGGAGGACACAAACAAAACACTGTGTGCACCAGGACCCAGGTGAAAGGAGCAGTGACCCCACAAGTGACCGACCCAGACTTGCCTGAGTGTCCAAGAGTCTCTGGCGGAGGCATGGGTCAGTGGTGGCCTGCTGCAGGGTCGGGCACACTGAGTGCAACAGTGTGTGCATAGGACCTTTTGAAGGAGGTGGCCACTATCTTCATTACCTCCACCATAGTTTGGTCTCAGGTCAAACAACAGGGAGGGAACTCAGCCTCATCCGTCAACAGAAAATTGGATTAAAAGTTTACTGAGCATGGCCCTGCCCATAAGAATAAGACACAGTTCCCCCCACAGTCAGTCTCTCCCATCAGGAAGCTTCCACAAGTCTCTTATCCTTATCCTTCCCATCAGAGGGAAGACAGAAGGAAATCCACAATCACAGAAAATTAACCAATCTGATCACATGGACCACAGCCTTGTCTAACTCAATGAAACTATGACTCATGCCATGTAGGGCCACCCAAGACAGATGGGTCATGGTGGAGCGTTATGACAAAACGTGGTCCACTGGAGAAGGGAATGGCAAACCACTTCAGTATTCTTCCCTTGAGAACCCCCTGAACAGTATGAAAAGGCAAAAAGATAGGACACTGAAAGATGAACTCCCCAGGTTGGTAGGTGCCCAGTATGCTACTGGAGAAGAATATAGAAATAACTCGAGAAAGAATGGAGAGATGGAACCAACTCGAAAACAATGCCCAGTTGTGGATGTGACTGGTGATGGAAGTAAAGTCCAATGCTACAAAGAGAACCTGGAATGTTAGGTCCTTGATTCAAGGTAAATTAGAGAGGTCATACAGGAGATGGCAAGGGTGAACATCGACATTTTAGGAATCAGTGAACTAAAATAGACTGGAATGGATGAATTTAATTCAAATGACCATTATGTATAATACTATGGGCAAGAATCCCTTAGAAAACATGGAGTAGCCCTCACGATCAACAAGAGAGCCCAAAATGCAATACTTGGGTGCAATCTCAAAAATGACAGAATGATCTCTATTCATTTCTAAGGCAAACTATTCAATATTACAGTAATAAAAGTCTATGCCCCAACCACTAATGCTGAAGAAGCTGAAGTTGAATGGTTCTATGAAGACCTACAAGACCTTCTAGCTTTTGCTGCTGCTGCTGCTGCTAAGGCGCTTCAGTAGTGTCTGACTTTGTGCAACCCCATAGACGGCAGCCCACCAGGCTCTGCTGTCCCTGGGATTCTTCAGGCAAGAACTCTGGAGTGGGTTGCCATTTCCTTCTCCAATGCATGAAAGTGAAAAGTGAAAGTAAAGTCATTCAGTTGTGTCCAATTCTTCGCGACCCCATAGACTGCAGCCTACTAGGCTCCTCCATCCGTGGGATTTTCCAGGCAAGAGTACTGGAGTGGGGTGCCATTGCCTTCTCCAGACCTTCTACAACTAACACCAAAACAAGATATCCTTTTCATCATAGGGGACTGGAATGCAAATGTAGGAAGTCAAGAGACACCTGGAGTAACTCCAAATTTGGCCTTGGAGTACAAAATGAAGCAGGGAAAGGCTAACAGAGTTTTGCCAAGAAAATGCACTGGTCACAGCAAACACCCTCTTCCAACAACACAAGAGAAGACTCTACACATGGACATCACCAGATGGTCAATACTGAAATCAGATTGATTATATTCGTTGTAGCCAAAGATGGAGAAGCTCCATACAGTCAGCAAAAATAACCCAGGAGCTGACTGTGGGTCAGATGATGAACTCCTTGTTGCCAAATTCAGATATAAATTGCAGAAAGTATGGAAAACCACTAGACCATTCAGGTATGACCTAAATCAAATCCCTTACAATTTTACAGTGGAAGTGACAAACAGATTCTGAGCAAACAGGTATTAGATCTGATAGAGAGTGCCTGAAGAACTATGGATGGAGGTTCATGACTTTGTATAGGAGACAGTGATCAAGACCATCCCCAAGAAAAACAAATGCAAAAAGGCAAAATGGCTGTCTGAGGAGAATTTACAAATAGGTGAGAAAAGAAGAGAAGTGAAAAGCAAAAGAGAAGAGGAAAGATATATCCATTTGAATGCAGAGTTCCAAAGAATAACAAGGAGAGATAAGAAAGATCAATGATCAGTGCAAAGAAATAGAGGAAAACAATAGAATAGGAAAGACTAGAGATCTCGTCAAGAAAATTAGAGATACCCAGGGAACATTTCATGAAACGATGGGCACAGTAAATGACAGAAATGGTATAGACCTAACAGAAGCAGAAGATATTAAGAAGAGGTGGCAAGAATACACAGAAGAGCTATACAAAAAAGATCTTCATGACCCAGATAACCACGATAGTGTGATCACTCACCTAGAGCCAGACATCCTGGAATGCGAAGCCAAGTGGGCCTTAGGAAGCATCACTATGAGCAAAGCTAGTGGAGGTGATGGAATTCCAGTTGAGCTCTTTCAAATCCTGAAAGATGATGCTGTGAAAGTGCTGCACTCAATATGCCAGCAAATTTGGAAAACTCAGCAGTGACCACAAGGACTGGAAAATGTCAGTTTTCATTCGAAGCCCAAAGAAGGGCGATGCCAAAAAATGTTCAAACTACCGCACAATTGCACTCATCTCACACATTAGCAAAATAATGCTCAAAATTCTCCAAGCCAGGCTTTAATAGTATGTGAAGTGAACTTCCAGATGTTCAAGCTGGATTTAGAAAAGGCAGAGGAATCAGAGATCAAATTGCCAACATATGTTGGATCATAGAGAAGCAAGAGAATTCCAGGGTTGCATACTATACATACTTATTTCCTCATACATTGCATGTGTATGTGTGTAAACACAATATAGGAAAAAATAGAAAGAGAGGCAGAAGCATGCCTAGGGAATGAGACTGACATAATAGGAATGGGAAATCATTTTTGGTTCTTACTGTGTACTTTATATGCTTCTGTTTTACTTATGTGTTTTTAAAATATACATGTTGCTTTAATCATCTAAAAACAAGTAAAGACAAACTGAAAATTAACAGTTAGAGACCAAGATGATACTACTAAATCATTTACCCAAATTTATAACAAAATAGATGAATTGGTTGAGTTTGCACTTTTCTAAAAAGGAGTAGAAATATATATTAGGGTTCTTACCTGAAGTCTGGTATAATCAAGAACGCTTAGGATTGCCTCTATTTCCTTTAGTACAGGTCAAGTCTTCTAAGAGAAACTTCAGGGCATGGGTAATCTACCAGAAGTCTTTTGTCCTGGCAATAGTTATTTTAAAAAGGCAACAAATGCACTACGAGCAAATCCTGCCAATTATTGATTATATGTTAGTATGCTTTAAAATATCATCATCAAATCCCCTTTTTCTAAAGTTGCTCTCCAGGATAACAGATACTCTTTGAAGAAAGAATACATATGTGGGTAAATATGATTGGAAAATGGTGCACTTAACAATATCAAACAAGTTTCTTTAGAGCAGGAATTATCTAATATGCAAGAGCAGGGACAGTGAAATCTCCTAAACTGTCACAGTAGTCATGCATCCAGGCTAGCTGAGTGGCCACACATTGTGGGAGCATCAGCTAGTGTTTGATGAATAAAGAAAAAGGAAGGAAGAAGTTAACATGAGGAAATGAAGATAGAGGAAAATAGTATATGAAGTATATTATTAGCTTTGTCCTTCTCGGAAGCTTTGCACTGTCTCTAAATCACTATAATGAGCACTGATTTTAGAATCTAAATTTTGGGCAAGTGAAATTAATTTCTGCAACAAATCACCTGATTAGTTTATAAAACAAACAACATTTTCTCCAAGCCCTGACCTTAGAGACTGTGAATCAGATGATCTAAAATGGGAACCAGGAAGTATATTTTTAACAAGCAGGTAATTTTAATCCTTGTGATTTAAGGATCGGGTTAAGAAACACTGATTCATAAAAATAAAGCTAGATATTTTATATATAGGTTAAAATAAAATGAGGCAAATTAATTTACCTCTAAATGATCAGGATTTTCAAAGTGGAACACACACAGAGGAATCAGTATCATCTTGAGGATAGTTTAAACATGCATATGATACAATTCCAAATGAAAAATCAAGCTTCCTGGAGACCTCTTCTTTGTACTAAAATTCTCATGCTAATCTCATCATGCCCTGAAAACCGACCTGGCTACAAAGCTTTGGCCTGTGTTTATTCTTATCTCTTGATCTGGGATTACAGTACTTAAACTGTGAATTCAGAGCATTTGAAAGTTAGTTAAAGCCTTCACTCTCTGGGACTGAAGTGGTCAGGAGAGTTGAGACTCACATTTAGGTGTGCCTGCTGGTTCTACCACTTACCAGTTGTATGATTTTGATGGAGTTACTAAACTTCTCTAGTTCTCAGTTTTCTCATCTGTAAAATGGGGCATTTGCATTTATATAAGTTACTGTGACTATTAAATGAGCTAATTTATTTAAAGCGTATTAAATAAATTTAAATAAGGTGTATTAAGTAGTAGCTATATTGATTACATATGCATTGATATAGTACCTTCAGTGTAGGACTTTTGTGTGCTTTTAGTGTTTGTCAAAAATGCTAATGGAACACATTCCTTTCTCAAATGTAATTGAACAAATTGATATATTATACAATACTATTTATTATATTAGTATTTATTTATTTTTAATGAATAGTTCCCATTATTTAAATTACTAATAAGAATCTAATAAATTACCTACAACCAAACCGACATTTGAAAATAATCAGTTTGATTTTAAATGTTTTATTCATTGCCCTTATGATATATGAAAATGTCCTGAGCAATCCCCCATCTTTAGTATGGATGCAACATTTTCCACACTTCCTCTTCTATGTGGAAATAGGGCAAATGTTGCTTCTTAGACTTTATGTCCTAATTCAAAAAAATGTAGCCACTGTATTCCTTGTCCTTATAGTATCAAAGCATAAATACCAAAAGACCATTTTATGTTAATGGCATCTTGTAACAGTCTCCTAAACCCTTCTCACGTGAGCCCAAAAGTTTAAACTTTTCTGATCCTAGGAAACAGAATGGACCAGTAAAGCCCACAGACAATTCAAATAGTCAAGGGAGGAAAATATCTCAACTCCTTTGTCTCTCTTTTTCAGTAGTAATTATCTAGAGATATAATATAATGTATATTTTCACACTGGAAGAGAGTCAAGATTATGTGATGACTTAAAGGTCTTGATGATTCAGTGACAGTAAGTTAACCAATTATTCAAATGTCAACCAACATAAGCCCTTCTAAATCACCAAGCCTTCTAGCCATGTAGAAGGGTAGACTTTAAGTGAAGAAATACAGTGTAATTATGAAAAGGAAGGAATTATTTCATATTTGAAGCCATATGACTCACTGTTAAGTCAATTTCAATTTCAGAATGTTGAGTTACATTCAGTATCATTGATTTACAGCTCATAACATCATGGAAGAGACTGCTTTGAATTCATACTATTAAGGGAAAAATTATTTTTAAAAAGTGCTTAACTTATATATTCAGCACATAGAAGATTTATCTGTAGGTTTATATAGTTTAAATCATTATTGCTTGAACTTGGTAATTACAGAATAGATTGTCTTCATCTCACTCCCTTGACTATAGCATATCCTGAGACTAATCTAACAAATTCTGAACCATTAAAATTTGCATTCTCAAATCAAAACTACAATGAGCTACCACCTCATACCAGTCAGAATGACCATCATCAAAAAAGTCTGTAAGTAATAAGTACTGGAGAGGGTGTGGAGAAAAATGAACTCTCCTACACTGTTGGTAGGAATGTAAATTAGTACAGCCACTATGGAGAACAGGATGGAGGTTCCTTAAAAAACTAAAAATAGAGCTACCATATGATCTAGCACTTTCANTGACAAAGCTTCTGTTCAAGATGTAACAAAATGCAATTGGTTCATTTAGCCTCCACATTTTGACATGTCCTAACTGGATCGCCTCCTGTCTCTTAGAAGTTTCAAGAAGCATCACAATTATACAAGGCACTTGATAAGATGATAGAATAAAAAGTAAACCCAGTTAATCAACCAAATTTACATCATATTACTTTAACTATTGGTAAATGACCTGAGAATGACTGGCAAGTCAAAGTCACTTCAGTTGTGTCCGACTCTGTGCGACCCCATAGATGGCAGCCCACCAGGCTCCTCCATCCCCGGGATTCTCCAGGCAAGAACACTGGAGTAGGTTGCCATTTCCTTCTCCAATGCATGAAAGTGAAAAGTAAAAGTGAAGTCACTCAGTCGTGTCCAACTCCTAGCAACTCCATGGACTGCAGCCTACCAGGCTCCTCCATCCATGGGATTTGCCAGGCAAGAGTACTGGAATGGGTTGCCATTGCCTTCTCCATATATGTGTATATATCAATGTCTAACTGAATCACTTTGCTGTACACCTGAAACACTGTAAATCAACTATACTTCAATAAAAATGAACAAAAATATGCATTCTTCTAGACATTTTCATGTACCTCTTAACAAAATTTGAAATTAGTTTGGTAAAGTTGAGGCACTCTCATATATCCAGGTCATGCCCCAAGACATCCTTCAAAAAGAAAAGGAAAAAATCTTAATGATTAGCTCTCAACCTTGGCTGCACTTTGGAATCATCTGGGCAGCATAAAATATCCTATGCCTTGTGAGCCATCCCCACAGATTTGATGTAATTGATCTGGGGTACATTGCAGGCATTAGGGTTAAAATAAAATCCCCAGCCAAGGTGGGGAACTGCTGATCTCAGCACCATTTCATGCCTGAAGAAAAAGAAAACTACCTTATTCTTTCCTGAGGGTCAAGGGATCTGTTAGGCTGAAAAATGGTCCTTGAAGATGTTTACACCTTAGTCTCTGGAACCTGTGAATGTTACCTGGAATGGCAAAGAAACTCTGCAGAGGTGATCAGGGTAAAGATCTTGAAATGGGGAGTTTATCCTGGATTGTCCAGGTGGGCCTGAGATGTCACTGCAGGGGTTTAATGAGAGGGAGGCAGAAGGAATCAGAATGGTATGTGACCCCAGAAGGAAAGGGATAGAAAGAAGGGAATGTGAACATACTATGCTTTTTTGCTGCCTTTGAAGATGGAGACAAGGGGCCACAAGCCAAAGGATGTATTAGGCCTTTGGAAGCTGAACAGTCAAGGAAATAGATTCTCTTCTAAGTCTCCAAAAAGAATGCAGTGTTGTGGACCCATTTGAGACATCTGACTTCCATAACTGTAAGATAATAAATTTGAGTTGTTTTAAGTCACTAAGTTTGTGGTTAATTTATTACCACAACAATAGGAGAATAACATAAGGGAGGATGAATTCTGTCCAGGAGCAATTTGCAATGGTTTTATGGGGAACTCTGAGGCTCTTTAATATCCAAACACCAGAAAACTCAGCAAGAAAACCCAAGACCAAATTGCTATGATCTATGTTTTAATGTTAAATACATTTCTTAGACATTGTTTGGTCCTTGTTTTTTTATATGCAACGATACTTTTGCTGTGTTGAATCTCCTTAAATAGAAACTAACTAAATGCCATGCTATTACTGCGAAGAAAAGCCTCTGCTGTGCTGTGCTTAGTCACTCAGTCATGTCTGACTCTTTGTGACCTCAGGGACTGTAGCCTGCCAGGCTCCTCTGACCATGAGATTCTTCAGGCAAGAATATTGGAGTGGGTTGCCATGCCCTTCTCTAGGGAATCGTCCCAACCCAAGGATCGAATCTGGGTCTTCCACATTGCAGGTGGATTCTTTACCATCTGAGCCACCAGGGAAGCCCCAAGCAAAGCCTCAGATTAAATCAAATCAATGAAGATGTGGTCAAACATTTCTAAGAAGCTGTCCACCATGGGGAGATTGACTGATTTTTCAGGTTTGCAGGTCCTAGCTTGGTCATGGTAATTTCAAAGTTCTTATTTAGCAGCTTCTTATTTGCTATTGTAAAGATACCCATTTGAGGGCTGAATATTCTCCACATAGAGTCTATGTTGCCTTTCCATCCACCACCAGCCCTTCTTGTGAAGAAAGACAGCCACTAGATCTCAAGCGTCAGTCATATTTTGATCTCTCAGGCTGTGATTGGACTGTCCTCTGACCATGGTGTCAACCCAGGTTCCAACACAGTTTAAATGTCAAGAGCCTAGAAAATACAGTTCTACAATAATTCTCCCTCAGTTAGCTTAGACTGTTAACTCTAAAATTAATTTTGATAACTTATGTAAAGTCCCTAGGGAGGTGGTACATTTATAAGAGCTGTTCAGTAAACCTTAATTCTCTTACTATAGAATATAAATAAAAACATTAAGAGAAGACCTGGATAGAAACCAAATTAAACCATTACAATTGGGTGCTTAGGGACAATTTCATTACCTTCCTTGAGATTTGTTCAACTCACAAATGTGTGCAAGACAATATAAAATATACATCCCCACAGTTTTGTTGCAGCCTGCATATTTTCTAATATTTTAAGAATTAGTGGCATTACTATCAGGGATCAATGTAGGGCTGTCGCCAGTTCCAAAGGGGCACAATCTCCATTAATGATTCAACACTATGAGTACATACCTACCAGAACAATCACCTGTCAACCACAGAAAAAGGTTTTCCAGTATATTCCTCTAGGAAAATGTTCATACTCTCAGCCAAATAATCTCCCCATTGATAGTATTTTATTTTGTAATATTCACACTCTGTGGACTTAAGATGAAAGAAATATCATTAGAATCTCCTCCTATTGCTCCTAAATTATACCTTCTGATAAGGTTTTGGGTCTATCAACAAATGTACATCAAAGTCTTGGTGCATGGAGTCAGGGAAAGTAGGAGGTCATGGGACTCGGGGAATTTCAGGCTGAGCCGAGGAGCAGACTTGGCTGTGGGAACTTCTGGCTCAGCAGTGACCCCAAGAGTGTTACAGAATTCAGTTTTAAAAATGACAAAACACCCCAGCAAAGCACATTTATTTATTGTTTCTACATTTTTACATGGGTTCCAAAATGCATTAGGGTAACATGAAAATCTAACAGAATGCTACAGCTATCATCTTTGATTGGGACAGATAATTTGGATGAAAACAAGCACACATACATATCTCTAAGGGAAATGTGCCCCTACCCACTCATTGCGAAAAGTTCAGCTTCTCAAGATTGTTCCAATCTACACAGTAACAGATGTATCTTTTATGATCACTAATTTTCTGAAGCACTATGGGAACTTGGACTGTTCGGCCACTATTCCCATACTTCTTCAACTAGAACCCCTTCATCTCTCCAGAGGAAATTTCAGCCTGATAAACCTTTTTTTTTTAATTGTTAAATGGTATATTTTCTTCCCAGGTGAGTTCTACCAACTCATCCCCTCCCCAAACACCAAGATCCAGTTACTTTAGATTTTTTAGGTGCTCAGATGTCATTTGTATACTAAGCAAAGTCCAAGAGATTATTTTCACCATTAATCTTTGCAGCTAATAAAGATGAATATAAACCAGCAGCCTTAAAACCAGAGGTGGGCATTTCACCAGTAATGCTTCTTCATAGCTCCTTGATGAAGATGATCAACTGAAGCAAAACTGCTGCATGATCCATTAATAGAGAATGAGGATTAATGAAGGATTATGTCATAATGAGTCTGCCTGCAGAGGAGCTTCAGTTCTGGTCCTCTGCTGCCAAAATACAGTTCTCATTTCCAACAAACAAAGTCTATCTGAGAGAAAGCACAGAGCCCCTTTAGAACTGGAAAGTCCTGTGCATAATAATGACTGTCTAACTCTTCTTTTGCCAAAGAGCTTCAGCACTTTCAATGTCATAGGTCAATGCAGTGATTCAGAGGGGGCCTGATCCTTATCTAAGCTTTTGCAACAAAATTAGAATGTGCTGTAGTCTTATTAAAGAAATGTTTGTTCCTCCATCAATGAGCTGAAAAGAAAGCAGCTCAATGTACTTTTGCAAATTACAGCAATAAACTGCTTGAATTAACTGCTTTATTACAAATATTTAATTATTCTGAGGGTTAAATATCCAACATTTTGGAAAGGCAAAATTAGCAGTCCACTTGATAATCTACTTCATTTAAAATCTGTTACAACGGTGTATTTTTGTTTTAATTTTTAAACAATCCCAATTTTCAGTTGCCTTTATTGTAAATTCAGCTAGTTTCCATTTGAAATGAAAAATAATAATGCTTACGCCCTTAATTTTGAAGTTGTCAAGAAAATCAAATTTGTAACCTAAGAAAAATTACAAAACGTAGAACTCATTGTCATTTTCCAGGAACATGAACAGTTACACAAAATAAAATAAGACTAAAGCACCATGTTAAGGTCAGTCATATTTTAAGCAAGACTTATTTCAAGATTTAGATAAAATATCATTGTCATCATCATTATGACTAAAAGAGTTGTTTAAATGTTAAAGAACACTCACCTTTAAAATAAAAAACGATCATGAATTAAAACTTTATATGAAAAGAAAACACAACAAATACATGTTGAACAAAAAGCAAACATTCTCAAAGGGAAGTTTTTTACTCCAACAAAATAAAATTCATTCATCCAAATGCCTTTCATTTATTATTTCAGTGGTCCCAAAGCAGATGAAAATAATTTTTAAAAACTGATCACTTTATCTGGGTTATATTTTTAAAAAATAAGAAAAAGAGCATTGTGCCACAGGACAAGGAAAAATTTTACAACAAAAAATAGATCAGCCAGGATATGCTTCAACAGAGGGACATATCAAAGCATTATTATCATTTCTCTCCACTTACTGTGTGGATTCACTAATCTACATCACTAAATTGACCATTCAGTGCCAGAAAATCTGCCATGTAGGTCTCGACTTTTCATAGCAGTTCTTAAATGTGTATTCGGAAACTACAAAGTACTGAATATATTTTCAGCCTTTTTATACTACGATTTACAGCTAATGACCTTAAGCAATGTCATGCATGTAAAGCAAAATTATGAGACCACCCTGGTTTAGAGCCAAATAAAGGTATAGAATCAAACTTCATTATCATTTAAATTTAATAGAGGGGAGGACAGGAAATAAAAAAAAATCATCATAATACAGATAAATGTATTTTGTAGTTTTACTTTATAAGAGTAACCTCCACTTGTATTTTGCTATTACCGGCTCAGGGTAAGTAGACAATTATCTAAGCTTAATGCCAAAAGTAATAATGCACTGCACACATTCAAAACCCTTGTGCCACATCAGCCAGTGCCTGCAGGGATAAAACATTTATCAGTTGCTCCTTAGAGCAATAGTGGGTTTGAAAATTTGGCTGCCCGGGCTGACATTAAGTGAAATCATAGTTTTTGCTTGATTCAGAACCCAGCACAGGAAACCCTGACACTGGGATGACTCTACTGGCAGCGTGCCTTCTGATACCCACTGAACTGCGGGCTACTTTCTGTCCCACTACTTCCCATGAAAGAAGGCCTTTTACTTCCCTGCTATAGTTGGCACACTGCCCTTTTCACAGACCCAACGAACCGTCATCTTGGATGTAACAAATTAGTACATTCTCAGAATAATAATAAGTGCAGGCATGAAAACACCATTGTTTTTATTTGGAAATGAAGTAACTCATTTTAGCTGGGTGACTTTTTCAGTGTAACACCACAGGCCAAAAAACAAAAAAATCTTTTCTGAAAAGAATGGCCAATTTCAGGAGAGATATGACACATTGTTTGCTGTAAAAATCTGTAAAAATCAGGGAAAGGCAAAAGAACAGAAAAAAATGGCATTTGTTGTAGAGCAGGTATAGAGAAAATAAAGGGTTTGAGAGAAACACAAATGTAAAACAAGTAATGGGTCCATTTCAAAGCACAATTAAACAAGTAAGATTGGGAATGAGTACAATATAGAATTGATTTCTGATACCAGGTTAAGGTCTATTAACTGATTTTTCTGTTTGAAATTGCAAAATATATATAACTAAGAGTTTTTTCAATGACCTTCAGGTACGTGAGGAAAAATAATTAAATGTAGAGAAAGTTAAAATATAAGAGAATAACATAAATGTGTTTTCATATGTTAATGAACATGTCAAAGTTTACTTTCAGTTTTCCAAAGATCCTTTTCATCACTGGTGTCTGTATGTTTTCATTTTCAGGATTTTTTTTTTTTTTACTATGTTTATAAAGAAAAGGAAAAACTCAATATTTGTAAATTTGCATATAAGTCAAAGCTACTACAAATCAGAGCCATGAAATTATAGAAAAACACTTTTCTTCAATATTTTGGAAGGGCCATCACCACCTTTCAATGTCAGGAACCCTGAAAAATACTACTATAAAAACTATTGTTATGATAGTCTTTATGACAGCTTCAATTGAGATTTAACCGAGATCCGAATGGCAAGTATACCTTTCAGCAGGCAATATGATGAAATGAGAACTGCCATGAAGTTTGAAATAAAGTAAATACATATACATTTTCAATATTCTAGATTTTGTCCAATTTAAATGTCAGCTCAAAATTATAATATAGAAATCAAAACAACCATTAATCTACTCTCCCTTTGCTCTACCCTGATCATTTTAAACAAATCATGATATTTCATGTAAAAATGTGTCACAAATTTACTAAACTTTCTGGTTCAAATGAGTTCAAGAATATCTCATTATAAATGGAGACAGTCCTGAAAAGGCAGCCAAGCATGACTAAAAAGATCACTCTTTTACACAAAAAAATAGCCTTCTTATTTTACCCTTTGTTGAAAAGACATTTGGCCAGCCACAGGGGAAATACATAATCTACTTTTATATTCAAATAATTTATTTGAAAACTCTATGGCTACAATGACCCTAAAACAACTCTGGATTGAATATACATATTACATGGGTTTATGTGATCTTAATCATTGACTTATTTTCATGTGTGAGCAGTGATTTTGGCAGTTCTTTTAAAGAGGTGAAAACACATTCATAGGCCTTAATAAAAATTTACCATTAAGTAAAATTATATCTGACATGAAATAAATGCTATTAATGTGGTATAATTCTGTAAATAATTTTATATGTGAAGTCGTTTGAATATTGCAGTTCTTTCATGTGGCAGTCTATCAATTTGATCTAATATACATTCCAACACACTATCTGGTGACAACACATCAGAAATTATGCCATCATAATTTGCCTTTTACAAAGACAAGCAGCAATACTTGAACATTTCAAGATTTTAAAAACCTCCTTCCACATAAATTTGCTCTTTTCAATTCTGTGAAATTTTGTTTTAGTTTTTTGATAATAAGATTGATATTATGAACTCTAAGTCATGGTAACTTTAATTACAAAATATACCCTCTCACCCCTATCCCAGGAGCCAAAGAAGATGCCGGCAGCAAATGTTTGTCTATTTACTCTAAGTAAGACACTGCTTCTTTCATTCAGTTGCTCAGTATCCAAGATTATATAACAGCAGAGAATAGCATACACTGAGGAGGAAAAGCTTAAAGCAATTAGTTTCCTTCTAAGTACCTTCAGCCTCCTTATGTAGGTTTTTAAAAAACAAGCAATCATACAATGAATTTCAAGCAGCCTTACAAAGCGCTTAAAAAACTGTTTCTACAGTCTTAATTTCCTTTCATCCTTGCACACATAAAAGAGAGGAAGTAGCCGTCACGTTCATGTCCTAAAATTGATCACTCAGTCCAGAAAGTTTTCTATGCTTTCCACCTAGGTTTTTTCTCTGACTTTTCAAGGTACACATGAGGTATTTCCAGTTCTGATACAGAAAACCAAAAGATAAAATGTCGACTTGTCTTGCATATTCCGGGTGCCTCCCTAGACTCCCGCCACTCTCCCAGCAGAGCAGAATGAATATCTGTGCTAACCACACATTTCAGGACAAAGGAACTAATTCATGGGGGAGGGGAGACCACACACCATTTATAAGGTTTGTTCAGTTTACAAGAAAACTATTGTCAATGCTTTGTTGATTCATTATGAATGACCCTGCGTGACAAATAACAAGCGGCTACCTCCTTGCCTGAGCCTCACCACAATGCTGCCTGCATTTGAGAGCAGCCTAGGATCTGCTGGGCTAATTGTTATTTAAGGAAAATGGAGCTGTAGGTACAGGAGACGGTTCTGATCACAGACAGAGCCACTGGGTTGAAGATTTGATGAAACTGTGGCCCTGGTACCCAAAAGATCATGCACAATAGCACAGTGCTTGCTATTTGCTGTACGAAACTCTGATGTGAAGAACCAAATTCCACTAGAGGGAGTGAAAAGAGCCCAGAAAGGATCATAGAGATGCTGACTCTAAGCAGGGTCCCACCACTAGGACGTTTCAGTCACTACGAAATCTTGTCTCCCCACCTACAAAATGGTACTAAAATATTTTTTTTTTGAAGGAAAATCACCTTAAAATCTTTTGTTGGAAAATGCTATACAGCTCACAAGTATTATCTTCATCATCCATTGAACCTTTGTACTTTTTCCCTCTGTCCCGAGGGAAATAATAAATTGACATATTTTCTGTCATCAGAGATCCTTTTAAGACCACAATGTGATTGCACTCCAGTACATCTCACACTTATCCCCATTAAAAACACACAAAAGGGTGAAAACAGGGAAAGAAATAGGTAGGCATAAAGGGCGGCTCAGATATCCTGTCGTACAACATGGGCGCTCTCTCCTAACCTGCCCCAGCCTCTAAGACGGGGAGCGTAGCCACGGCACAAAGAAGCTGGCAAATGGGCTCTGCCTAGGTTCCAGCTGAAACTGGCTGCTCGGTGGGGAGAGCACACAGATTGCTCTCCTGAGTGGCCATTTGATTGCTGATCAGCCATGTGTTCCCCTACTGCTCCAACAACCCTGAACGGTGCCCCTTATCTTTTTAAGTGGTTGGCTTAGATGGAAACACAGGAGAGAAATCCGTCCCCTCAAAGGGCCCCTACATAGTAGCGCTGTAGCATTTTCTTTCTTTAAGGAATAAAGGAACCTTAAAAAATCAGCCCAGACCTCCATGAAGAAAAGTTCCTTGGTGGCCTAAGGCAGAAAGCAAGCTTGCCCTTTCCCTTCCCATCTCCTTCAGTTCTCTCTGCTATGGGATTTCCCAGAGCCACGAAATGGGTTTCAGAGGAGAATAAGGAGAGCTTTTTAAGGTGGTGGGGAAACTGGCCCTCTGACAGGTTGCTGAGGAAATGTTACTTGGTAAACCTGTATGGCGGGCAGTCTGGCAATTGTACCCAAGCCAGCTCCCAAGTTTCTATCCCATAGCTCTGTTCCCACATGTGTGAAATGACACATGTACCAGGTTGTTTATTGTAGTACTATTTGCAGTAGTAAAGACTGGTAATACCTTAAAGGCCCATCAACATGGGTTGGTTACATTACGATGCAAGGATACAAGGAAATAATAGACAATGTATTGATGAGAAAGAGTGAGGAACTAACAGGATGGTCTTCAAGACACAATGTTAAAAGGGGAAAACAAGCCACAGAAGAATATGAACTATATGAGACTTCCGTTAAAGAAGGGAAAAGACTGACTGATATTGCTTTCAGGCTGTATGAGAGTAGGGCTCTTGCTTTCTTCAGCCACCTCCGTGTCCTTAAGGATGGGAAATACTTTCAAGTGAGAAAAGGTCTGAAATAAAGTTGCAGTAAATGAGGGAGAGCAAGAGAGTCAACAATAGATTTGGGGAAAAAACAAACAAACAAACCTGGATACTAAGTCAGTCAAAGACAAATATTTTTTGGGATCATTTACATGTGGAATCTAAAACTTAATACAAATGAATCCGTTTACAAAGCAGAAACTGACTCACAGACAAAGCAAACAAATTTATGGTTATCAAAAGGGAAAGAGGGAAGGGATAAATTAGGAATATGGGATTAACAGATATACACTACTATATATAAAATCAACAAGGATTTACTCTATAGCACAAGGAATAATGTTCAATATCTTAAAATGGAAAAGGATCTGAATATATATATATATATATATATATATATAAGTGAAAAGAATCTGGATTCAAAGTTGTATTTAAAATTGATAGAAAATTTAATGAAAAAATACTAGTAAATACAAACAGTGCGATCGAGTGATTTTCTCCTTTTTCCTTTCATCTGCTTGTCAATTTTTCTATGAGGAAGCACCTATTCAACAATTTTACTACAAAACAGAACATTGGACTTAGCTGTTGGATGTGTTGACTTTTTGGATGTGTGGTTTAGGAGAGGGAAAAATCAAGGGTAGTTCTGAGATTTCTGACTTGGAAAATTAAGTGGATGTTGTTGGGAAGACAAATTGAGGAGGCAAATGAGAAGAAAGCAGGTAGTGCATCTCACTGTCCAGTGTTCCTCCAGGTTTATGCTGTGAGCTGGCCTTAGGGTGCCCTAAGAAATCTTTCTGGGTTTCAGTAACCACTATATACCAATTCCACCATGAAGAACATGCAGTCATACTTCCACTATGGAATCACCTGGGAGCTGCCCTTAGGACACAGTCAACCATGTTTTCCAAAGAAACTGACAAATCATTCAAAGCAGTGTTGACTTTCACTGGTATTGTTCCCATTGACTTGCAAATAAGTGCACTTGTGTAGGACAAAAATTCCTACACACACTGCCTCTGGTTACACAGAAATAGCTGAGGGCAAACAAGGTGGTGCTTAGCAAAGTCGGGACCCTGTGCTTGGCATCCTCAGGATGCCCTTCCTTGTTGATTCCCCAGGGTTACAAAGACATTTTCCTTTCTGCCTTTTCTGTCTTTCTCTGAAACCTGGAGCCCATCCACATGCATCTTTCCAGCAGGTCCCCATTCTCCACATCTTCTCCCTTCCCCCTTTTCCTAGGTGGTGGTGGAGGGGAGTCTCTTTTCCCTTCCTCTCTGCCCTTCCCCAAGCCTGGCTTTGCTTTCTGTATTGAGAGATTCAATCCTATATTAGTTAATATAAAATAATACTGGAATCATAACTCACTTTTCCTAAAGCCCTAGGTTTTCTAGCCTAAGGGATGCTATGTGAATTTGAAAATGTTAGAATATATATTTTCAAAGTCTCTGATGTGGAAGCATATTGTTTGGCAATAAAACAATTCCCTACTTCTCCAAATAATTTAAGTTACAACAGAGTTTGTCTGAGAGTTTCCCAAAGATTCCTTATAATTTAACAGGACTCTAGAAAAATAATAATCAGATGGGTTAAGAAAAGGTACCTCCTATATTGCCCTAAAACAGCTTCACCAATAATGGTGAAGGCTAGGTAGATTTCTGTGATAAAATCTTTTATATCAAAATTTCCTATATTTGTTATGCTTTTTATCTTCCTTTTATAGAGTTCCATTATCATGAACTAGTGATTCACAGTTTGATACTGGTATAATCAATTCCCTTAAAAATCAACATTCTCCTCAATATTATTATTGTAATTATTGACTGAGTACATTTTGTTAAGTTCCTGATAAGAATAACCTTGTTTAATCCTCACCATAACTATATGATATAAGTACCATCCATCTGACAGATGAAGAAAAGGCGGTCTTCAGAAAATAAAAATAATTCCTCAAAATCAAACCACCATTAAATGGCACAGGTGGAATTCAGTTGTTTCTGTCTGGTTCTGGAGATCTGATGTTCCTCTTCTCAGGGACTTATGAGAGTCTTTCTTGATGGTGTCTGAATCCATATTTGGATCCAATTTCTAAGAAGTGGAGGCCTGGTAGGTGACAGCAGAAGAGGGAAGGGGAAATACAGGGCAGGAAAAACAGGGGCCCTGGCATGGCAGCTCCTCCCCACCAGGCAATTCTCCCTCTAGTTACTTTCAGTTCAGTCGTTCAATCATGTCCAACTCTTTGTGACCCCATGAATTGCAGTATGCCAGGCCNCTGCAAGGAGATCCAACCAGTCCATTCTGAAGGAGATCAGCCCTGGGATTTCTTTGGAAGGAATGATGCTAAAGCTGAAGCTCCAATACTTTGGCCACCTCATGTGAAGAGTTGACTCATTGGAAAAGACTCTGATGCTGGGATGGATTGGGGGCAGGAGAAGAGGACGACCGAGGCTGAGATGGCTGGATGGCATCACGGACTCGATGGGCGTGGGTCTGAGTGAACTCCGGGAGTTGATGATGGACAGGGAGGCCTGGCGTGCTGCGATTCATGGTGTCGCAAAGAGTCGCACACAACTGAGCGACTGAACTGTACTGAACTGAGGGGCCAAAAGATCGAAATGGCCCAATACCTTGGGTCTGCTTTGTCATTTAACATAATTTTAAAACTCCATTTTAATCTTAAAGATCTCAAAGATACAGTGGCTGCTATAGTTTTCCCTAGCTGCAGAATCAGAATTCATTATACCCACTTCCATGGGGCCAGGTTGATAGATTATGCATCCTTGCACAAATCACAGTATACATTTCCCTGTGTGCTGTACTTCTCAGGCAGTGGACCCAGCTATAGCTATTAATGTATGAGAATGATTTCATCTACATTGTTTATATTTCTAGCTAATAATCACAAGGGGTATTCTGTGCCATATTTTCACTTGATTTAAAAATTTCATCACAAGTAGAGTTAAACTGTTCATAATGGAGCCAGAACAAATACCTTGCAGATACTGAAGGGTTTAGTAATATGTGTGATGCATATATTATACCTAAGAACTTTGATTTTTTTTTAAATGGAAATTAACTTTGGTATCACCAGTTCTTTATAAACCAGTGTTAAGATGGTTAGAACTGTATTATGCATTCTTATCTATATATTTCAGTATTCAGTTCAGTTCAGTTCAGTCACTCAGTCATGTCCGACTCTTTGCGGCCCCATGAATTGCAGCACGCCAGGCCTCCCTGTCCATCACCAACTCCCAGAGTTCACTCAAACTCACATCCATCGAGTCGGTGATGCCATCCAGCCATCTCATCCTCTGTTGTCCCTTTCTCCTCCTGCCCCTAGTCCCTCCCAGCATCAGAGTCTTTTCCAATGAATCAACTCTTCGCATGAGGTGGCCAAAGTACTGGAGTTTCAGCTTTAGCATCACTCCTTCCAAAGAACACCCAGGGCTGATCTCCTTTAGAATGGACTGGTTGGATCTCCTTGCAGTTTCTGTATTAAGTTTGCTTAAAGAAATGTCTAAAGAAAGTCTCATATTTAGTTATTTTCCACAGTGACTCAGTACTGTCTCTGCTGTACGGAAGACCATTCTTGTCCATCTTTTGTATGGGAATGAAATTGCCTTGAATCTGTCAAACTTCACCTTGTTATTGTGACCCATTCTCCTAATTATTTAAACAGTGTTCAATTCTAGTTTGTCAAGCTCAACAAACATGTTATTCTAGGAGCAAGGTCATTTACACAATGTTAAATCATTAGGACAAATCTTGGAAATATATTTAATGGGCAAGACTGGAAATATACTAATGTTAATTTGCTTTTTCAGTCAACATCCCAATCAGCGGTACCTTCTTAAGATTTTACTAGTTTCTGTATCAACAAATTATATAAGGAAGAAAAGTTGTCAAAATATATTGTATCTTTTGCTTTTTGACTTTAGTGTCAAGATTGTTATAGAGGTCAATTAGGTTAACCTAATAAGATGATATTTGCTATTGATAGTCCAGTAATGTTTGTAGCAATATTCTAAATGCTAATAAACTGATGTCTTGGTGGAAACTACCTGCTTTGGAGATTGTTTGCAAAATAATTTAAGGAAATTAATTTAATTTTCTGTCATATTACTGTCACATGACATATGGCCACATTTAAATAATATTTAATTATTCATTAAATGATTGCGTACCTAATTTGAAAACCTTAGATAAACTATGCAGTAAAAATGAAAAGAGTGGCTTCCTGGGCATTTAATAACATAAAATACTCATGATAAGTAAAAATTAAAAATGACAATTCCAATCCTTTGAAATGTTATCTAATGTATTATGTGTTAGAGAGGCTCTAGTCTATTTTAAAAATCATCAATACTTGAATTATAAATAAAAAATTTAGAAATAATTTCATTTACCTTGAAATATCAAATAATCTGAAGGAAAAAATCTATAGCAATTTATTTTTTATGAAAGAGGTATTTGTAGTTACTTTATCATCCACTTTTTTTCAGTAAAAAGGGAATTAAACTATTACAGGACACCTTGTTAAGTAATTATATAGCAACATCACTGTGCAATTAAATAGCCATCAGTCCCTGCAGCTGAGAAATTTCAGGTAATTATTCAAAGATAATTTAATAGGAGAATTACTGTATTCAAGCAAGCATTAGCTAGTAATCTACCTCAATTAAAGCATCCAATTAATTTTAGAACCTTGATAACAGTTGCCTTTGGCAAAACTATCCTTTCCCCTCATTTGATCTTACATATACAGTATTCCTTAAACATTGTATAAAGTTAATTTACTTCTTCTAAAAGAATAGTCTATTAATACACCCTCCTAAGAAATCAAACAAATGCAAGTATTAAAAATATTCATTTTTCTTCTCTCTCATTTGTACCTTCTAACCTATTATGCAGAAATTGAGCAAGGCAGTTTTAGATTCTGGGGCATCAGCTTCCTCCGTTTTCATCACAAAGAGAAGAAAACTTCCTCACAATGGAAACTCCCAGAAGGGGCTTTTGTTTTCAGACTGACTAGCTCATTAGACAAACTATCCTCGGGAAATGTGCCCCTGTGAATTTGGTGGTGATGATGGTGGTAGAAGAAAGTGCATATGAGAAATTCTTCTTGGTTGTTAGAGAGGCTGCTAAATTTGTTGACATTTCAAGCTTTCAAACTTTCCTTAGCAGCCTTCCTGGGTTGGGCTTATTCAAGTTCTACCAGTTTCTTGGATAATTCATTCAGCCTTTTTGAGCCTCAGGTATGCAGCTGCCTGGTCCACTGTAGGACTACTAAGAAGCCACATTCAACCCAGTTGAGAGTGTCCTCATATTATCAGTCTTCCGGAAAGGAGAGCACATGTCCAGTATCTTGAGCTCCCTTCTCTCAAGGCTGAAATAAAAGTAGTATAAGGATGGTATAATGGGGAAAGTACGTAAATTCAGCAGGGTGTACTGTCAGATGATTGGAAATACCAAAACAGATAAATGGTTTGTCTCTGGCCTTCACTTTCAAAGCTCTGGGAGCTCTCATAAATGCTATGGAAACTGGATAACAAAAGACCATGCAGATGTCCACAGATGACTTAGGAACTATTACAGATTCCAGCTTCCCTGGTAGCTCAGGCGGTAAAGAATCCACCTGCAATGCAGGAGACCTAGGTTTGATCCCTGGGTGAGGAAGATTCCCTGGAAAAGGGAATGGCTACTCACTCCAGTATTCTTGCCTGGAGAATTCCATGGACAAAGGAGACTGGTGCGCTACAGCCCATGAGGTTACAAAGAGTCAGACACGACTAAGTGACCAACACTGATTTATACTTCATCTCCCCACATCCTCATGCAGCAGCAACATTTACCTTTGTCTCTAACTTTGTCCTTTGCTGCCTTTCTACCTTGAGTTCCATTTGGAACTGCTTCCC
>SJYA01000199.1:1399494-1481296 GCA_006410615.1 Neotragus moschatus
CTCCTCCATCCACGGGATTTTCCAGACAAGATTACTGGAGTGGGGTACCATTGTCTTCTCCACCAGTCAGAATGGTCATGATCAATATATCTACAAATAAATTTTAGAGAGGATGTGAAGAAAAGGGAAACCTCGTTGGTAGGAATGTAAATTGATATGGCCACTATGGAGAACAGCATGGAGATTCCTTAAAAAACTAGGAATAAAACTACCATTGTTGTTGTTGTTCAGTCACTCAGTTGTGTCCTCCTCTTTGCAACACCATTGACTGTAGCCTGCCAGGCTCCTCTGTCCATGGGATTTCCCAGGCAAGAATACTGGAGTGGGTTGTCATTTTCCTCTCCAAAACTACCATGTAACCCAACAATCCTGCTGCTGGGCATATATACCCTGAGGAAACCATAATTGAAAAAGACACATGTACCCCAGTGTTCACTGCAGCACTATTTACAGTAGCTATGACATGGAAGCAACCCAGATGTCCACTGCCAGATAAACGGATAAAGAAGATGTGCTACATATATACAATGCAGTATCACTCAGCCACAAAAAAGAAAACTATTTGAGTCAGTTCTAGTGAGGCAGATGAACCTACAGTGTGTTATCCAGAATGAAGTAAGTCAGAAAGAGAAAAATACTGCATATTAATACACATATATGGAATCTAGAAAAATGGTACTGAGGACCCTATATGCAAGGAAGAATGGAGACGCAGATATAGAGAAGAGATTTGTGGACACAGCGGGAGAAGGAGAGAATGGGCTGAATGGAGAAAGTAGCATAAACCTAGATACACTATCATGTGCAAAATAGATAGCTGGTGAGAAGTTGCTCTATAACACAGAGAACCCAATCTGGCACTCTGTGATAGCTAAGGGGTGGGATCGGGGGAGCGGAGGAGGGCAATACATGTATAATTGTGGTTGATTTGTGTTGTTGTATAGCAGAAACCAACACAGCATTATAAAGAAATTTTCCTCCAATTCAAAAATAAATTCAAAAATACATAAAAAATATGAAGACATGGTTTTAACTAGTTTATCATTCTTCTCTAACCAACATGCACCAATCACATGTCTATAGAGAAAGAGTAGTAACCCATGGCTTGAACATGCTAAGCTCTAGACACATGACTTCTTTAACTGTATCACCTAGGAGCTCTACATGAAATGATGAAGAGTTGTAGGTACCAACAGGAGGACAGTAGCCTGGCATTCAAGCAATAACTGGCAAAATAACTTTGTCGACCTACACTGAATACCTGTGCAGCTGTGAGCAATCATTAACACGGTCGGAGAATACCTTAGAAACTCACAGAAGCCAAAACGCCTATTCGATTAATCTGTTTGACTTAGTATGGCTCTCAGATTCTCCCTCTGAAAACTGAGACTTAGGAAAGGGAGTCATAATCATGCATGAGGATAGAAGCTCTTTGATAGCAGCTCTCATCAATCCTGTGGCTACTGAGGGGACAGGACAGCAGGTCATCCTTTCCTACCCAGGTGGAGAACCATGAAAAAAATGAAAATAGATGCTTTCTTCATATGCCCTGGACCTATGGTTTCATTGCACAGATTCATAAACAAAACAGAAAATATACCACTTCCAAATTACCCCTGAAAAGTCCAGTTAGTTTAGTCAGTTAAGTCAGTGGTTTGGGGAAAAAAACCCCTATTCACGCTAGCTGTCTGACTCCAACTGTCTGCACATATACACTGATCTGACTGGTTTCAGTCAGTCAGTGGTTCGTGAAACTGGTGAATAGAGATCATTTGAAGAGATGATGCTCTTTTAGTGTCTCAGAGATATAACTTTAACCTGACTCTAAGTGAATCACAAAATTATGTATTTCTCTAAAATTATACAGGCAATTATGAATACCCCAATTAATAAAAAGAGAAATGCCTTTATTTGCTCAGTGGACAGGGATATGAAAAAAGGAAAAGTGCACATGCTATTCAATAGACATATGATTAAATCTAGATGATTCAGTCAGAAATTCTATTCAAAGAGAAAGCTATTTATCCCAACAAATCACCCTTTGTGTTTGGTTGATGCAGAAGGTGCCTTAATTTCTCTGACATATAGGGGAGGGAAAGCTTGATGTCCAAATATGCCATACAGAATGCAAGGATTTTTTTATGCACTGTTGTCAGATAAGGACTTGAAGCACATTTTTAAAGACTCTTGGGAGGTCACTGAACTTGGATCATTCTTAGCTAAGTTATCTAAAACACTTCAAATACTTTAATATAAAACTAATCCCTGCACTGGTGGGTTGAAAACTTTTCCTATCCCCAGGGCACTAAAATAATACCCTTTTGAACAGTAGGTGAAGTATTTTTAGGCGACAGCTCTCCAGTTATAACAAGGCAAGTCAATTTTTAGGAATTAGGGATGCTAATCNTTAGCTAAGTTATCTAAAACACTTCAAATACTTTAATATAAAACTAATCCCTGCACTGGTGGGTTGAAAACTTTTCCTATCCCCAGGGCACTAAAATAATACCCTTTTGAACAGTAGGTGAAGTATTTTTAGGCGACAGCTCTCCAGTTATAACAAGGCAAGTCAATTTTTAGGAATTAGGGATGCTAATCACAGTGTCTCAAGATGTGCATTGCTGGGGAGTGAAATATAAGACCACAAACTGACATGACTGCAATGCTCTATGCTCCCTCGAAGGAGATGTAAATGGGAGGGAGACTTGGCTTCCTAGTCCTGCCACGGCTTGATCCATCATAAAGGTCAAGATAATTGGCCACATACAGCAAAATCAACACCACTCGCTCTCCCCTAGCCTTGGAGATAAGCATAGAAACTCAGCTCCCTGCAGGGCTAAGTGGTGGCTAGCCCAGGTGGAGGAGGAGAAGGTCTGAAAATATGCATGTAAGAACACAAGGCACTGTAATGATGCCATCAAATTTAGCATTAAATATATTTAACAATCAATTCAGATACCGTAGGTTGCCCCCAAACATGTGTGAAATGCTTCCAGGGTTTTACCAGACTGCATACTCTTTCGTGTTTATGCCTTTCCAGTGTTTTTTGGACTTTAAAAGCTCTCAGCACCATAAATGTACTTGTGTTAACAAATGAAACTGCAATAAATGCAATTTATGGTTTAATGCCATTATTAAAATATGGCTATCTGAGAATTCAATTTCTCTGAAATGTTCCAATTAGTCTTACAATCCAAAGCTAAGGTAGGCATTGACTAAGCTAAAGGGTGTCAGAAAATTCACATAAAGGTGAAATAACTGAGTTACTAAAAGTTGCCAAATGGATTAAGAGTTTCTTATCTAGTAAGAACCTATTTACAGAGATTATCGAAGGCATGTACCTATTTTAAAATGTGAAGTTCATGATTAGGATGTAAAGTGAGCAAGACTATCAGTTTGTGTCACCACACTGGTTGTATGCAGGACCTCATGTGTGACCAGTTACATAGGATACTGGCTCAGGAAGGCTGTGCATCTGGTTCAATGTTATGCTGTTTTTGTCTTAAAATTCTTAAAAGTATTTTATATCCCTGCATTTTCATCTTGTCTGTCGTTCAGTCCTGTCCAACTCTTTGTGACCCCATGGACTGCAGTACTCCAGGCTTCCCTGTCCACTATCTCCCAGAGTTTGCTCAAACTCATGTCTATTGAGTCAGTGATGCCATCCAACCATCTTTTCCTCTGTTGTTCCCTTCTCCTCCTACCCTCAATATTTCCCAGCCTCAGGGCCTTTTCCAATGAGTCAGCTCTTCACATCAGGTGGCCAAAATATTGGAGCTTCAGTATCAGTCCTTCCAATGAATATTCAAGATTGATTTTCTTTAGGATTGACTGCTTTGATCTCCTTGTTGTCCAAGGGACTCTCAAGAGTCTTCTCCAACACCACAGTTCGAAGGCATCAGTTCTTCAGCACTCAGCTTTTTTTTATTGTCCAGTTCTCACATCCATACATGAAAAACCATGGGTTTAACTATACGGATCTTTGTTGGCAAAGTGAGGCCTCTGCTTTTTAATATGCCATTTATGTTTGCCACTGCTTTTCTTCCAAGGAGCAAGTGTCTTTTAACTTCATGGCTGCAGTCACCATCTGCAGTAATGTTGGAGCCCCCAAAAATCAAGTCTCTGTTTCCTTTTTTCCCCATCTATTTGCCATGAAGTGATGGGACCAGATGCTATGATTTTTGTTTTTTGAATGCTGAATTTCAAGCCAGCTTTTTCACTCTCCTCTTTCACCTTTATCAAGAGGCTTTTAAATTCTGCTTTACTTTCTGCCATAAGGCTGGTGTCATCTGTATATCCGAGGTTACTAATATTTCTCCCTGCAATCTTGATCCCAATTTATGATTCATGCAACCCAGCATTTTGCATGATGTACCCTGCATATAAGTTAAATAAGCGGGTGACAATATACAGCCTTAACGTACTCCTTTCCCAATTTGGAACCAGTCTGTTGTTCCATATCCACTTCTAACTGTTGCTTCTTGACCTGCATACAGGTTTCTCAGGAAGCAGGTAAGGTTGTCTGGTATTCCCATCTCTTTAAAAATTTTCCACAGTTTGTTGTGATCCACACAGTCTAAAGCCTTAGTGTAGTCAATGAAGGAGAAGTAGATGTTTTTCTGGAATGCTCTAGCTTTTTCTATGATCTAATGGATGTTGGCAATTTGATCTCTGGGTCCTCTGCCTTTTTCTAAATTCAGCTTGTACATCTGGAAGTTCTCAGTTCATGTACTGTTGAAGCCTACCTTGCAGGATTTAGAGCATGACCTTGCTAGCATGAAAAATGGGTGCAACTGTGCTGTAGTTTGAACATTCTTTGGCACTGGCCTTCTTTGGTATTGGAATGAAAACTGACCTTTTCCAGTCTGTGGCCACTGCTCAGTTTTCCAAATTTGCCAGCATACTGAGGGCAGCACTTTAACAGCATCATTTTGTCTGGGGACCCACACATTTTGTAGCCAGTGCTGACTGTGTGACCAGTTTTAAGCCCTACAGATATGTTCCTATATTAGACTTTCTGGTACGACTCTTCATGGGAAATATCGCCCTCAAAGAATAATCTAAATGGAACAAGAGATAGAGTCAAGGAGAAGGGAAAGCGTTTGGGGGAAGTAGAAAATGTAAAGACAAGAGTAATCATGGAGTTTTATAAGAAATGATTGAATCTTTCCACTCCCAGGAAGTTGAGCTAAAATCATAATGTAGAGAAGCAGCTCTTTGATTGCTAACCAGAAGTCACTATGCAGAAAAAGAAACCCAATGTTTGAACCATAGGACATTGAGAAGCAAATTAATTTGAGTTCTTTTCTGAAGTTCATTTAAGAGGACTAACTGGAACTGTTTCAAAAAGAACAGTTAAAGGGCTGCTGACATATGCTCAAGTTGGTCCTAATTAGCACTCAGAGTATGTTTGTCACAGAGGAAGTAGAAGCATAAAACTATGCTTAAGTATTAGCAGTGATTAAAAGTATGCCAGTGGGTGGGAGTGGGTAATATTATTTACTTTATAAAATGGAAGAGCTAAGCATGGAGAAAGAGCTTGCAAGAGAAAAAAGTGGGCACTTTGGAGGGGAAGTGTATGGAGAAAATAACTGAAAACAATTTGAAAAGAGTATTATAGCACACAAAACGCTCAGAAGAGTCAGCGAGGTCTTACTGCATGGGCACTAACGAGCACTAATAAGCTCTCCAGGATTTGAGGCCTAAGGCTATTAGTGTATTAAAAGTTCTCACACTTGTTCACAATAGGTTATATCTAGGCAATCCTCCCTCCAGGAAGATAAATTGTACTCAGATGCCGAATAATAACTGGTGTATGTGGAGTGCATCATAATTTACATACATGATCTTTTACATAAAAGATTTGTTACGGTTGTAACATCCCCGTAATGTGCACAGTATAATACCACTCGACAGATGAGATAATGAGATTCAGAAAAGGAAAGTGAATTCCCTAAGAATACAAGTCGGAAGGTAACAGTCATCTTATTCCAAAACCTGTGCTTTCCCCACTGTAAATGGAGTGAATGGCGTGTAATATGTTCTAATGTTAAAACAAGGTTAACAATAACTATAACCACAGGGCCTCTTATGAAGACCTTCTTGCTTTCCTTCTTCTCCCTTCCTCTCACTAGTCATCCATCCATCTCCACCCAGCACAGACTTCTGGGTGAATTCTGGTTTTAAAGAGCATTTTAAACACCTTTTAAGTTTTTTTTAGATTTGCCATTGCTGGTGGTTTAGTCGCTAAGTCGTGCAACCCCATGGACTGTAGCCCACCAGGTTCCTCTGTCCATGGGGTTTCCCAGGCAAGCATTATGGAGTGGGTTGTCATTTCCTTCTCCAGGGGATCTTCCAGACCTAGGGATCAAACCCAGGTTTCCTGCATTGCAGGCAGCCTCCTGCATTGCAGGCGGATTCTTTACCAAATGAAACAAGGAATGACCTTTGTAATGTGTCTATTTGTCAGATTAGCACTTACAAAACTTACACTGTCCAGATGACGGCAGGCAGGGGTAAATGAGTATGTGACAGAAACGGCTCTTGTGTGACTTCCCATGAATATGAGGGGTATCGCAATGAGTCTGGAAAGCAGTTGACACTTAAGTAAAATTGCGAGGTAAACAAAAGTCAGGTTTTGTAGCTCTTTGCTTCTGCACTTGCTCTTTCCTCCTCAGTATTTCATCTCCCAATCACTCTGAAAAACTTCACTTTTAATTGAGATGCTAAGAACTTTCAAAGATCCTGCATTTTAAAACGGAATTTTAAAAGGAAAAATAAAAGGAGAGCACAAAAGGGGGAAGGAGGGAATTTAAGGAGAGGGAGTGAGTACTTGGAACTTCCCTGCTGAGCACTTCTATTCTCCATTCCCAGTCTGGGTTTCCAAGAACCTATATTATCAGTCTTCTCATCTCTCTGCTTCCAGTTTGTTTATAGGAGGACAACTAAAGAAAGGCTTGGCACCCTGACCTCCAGAGTGATTACTAATACTGCTCTATTCTGGAGTACTTGACTGACGTCAAAAATGTGATACTACCAGTGGCTCTGGCCATGTGCGTGCGTGCGTGCGTGCGTGAGCACGTGTGCTTAGTCACTCAGTCATGCTCTTGGCAACCCCATGGACTGCAGCTTGCCAGGCTCTTCTGTTCACGGGGATTCTCCAGGCAAGAACACTGGAATGGGTTGCCATGCCCTCTTCCAAGGGATCTTCCCAACCCAGAGATCGANTCAGAAAAGGAAAGTGAATTCCCTAAGAATACAAGTCGGAAGGTAACAGTCATCTTATTCCAAAACCTGTGCTTTCCCCACTGTAAATGGAGTGAATGGCGTGTAATATGTTCTAATGTTAAAACAAGGTTAACAATAACTATAACCACAGGGCCTCTTATGAAGACCTTCTTGCTTTCCTTCTTCTCCCTTCCTCTCACTAGCCATCCATCCATCTCCACCCAGCACAGACTTCTGGGTGAATTCTGGTTTTAAAGAGCATTTTAAACACCTTTTAAGTTTTTTTTAGATTTGCCATTGCTGGTGGTTTAGTCGCTAAGTCGTGCAACCCCATGGACTGTAGCCCACCAGGTTCCTCTGTCCATGGGGTTTCCCAGGCAAGCATTATGGAGTGGGTTGTCATTTCCTTCTCCAGGGGATCTTCCAGACCTAGGGATCAAACCCAGGTTTCCTGCATTGCAGGCAGCCTCCTGCATTGCAGGCGGATTCTTTACCAAATGAAACAAGGAATGACCTTTGTAATGTGTCTATTTGTCAGATTAGCACTTACAAAACTTACACTGTCCAGATGACGGCAGGCAGGGGTAAATGAGTATGTGACAGAAACGGCTCTTGTGTGACTTCCCATGAATATGAGGGGTATCGCAATGAGTCTGGAAAGCAGTTGACACTTAAGTAAAACTTGCGAGGTAAACAAAAGTCAGGTTTTGTAGCTCTTTGCTTCTGCACTTGCTCTTTCCTCCTCAGTATTTCATCTCCCAATCACTCTGAAAAACTTCACTTTTAATTGAGATGCTAAGAACTTTCAAAGATCCTGCATTTTAAAACGGAATTTTAAAAGGAAAAATAAAAGGAGAGCACAAAAGGGGGAAGGAGGGAATTTAAGGAGAGGGAGTGAGTACTTGGAACTTCCCTGCTGAGCACTTCTATTCTCCATTCCCAGTCTGGGTTTCCAAGAACCTATATTATCAGTCTTCTCATCTCTCTGCTTCCAGTTTGTTTATAGGAGGACAACTAAAGAAAGGCTTGGCACCCTGACCTCCAGAGTGATTACTAATACTGCTCTATTCTGGAGTACTTGACTGACGTCAAAAATGTGATACTACCAGTGGCTCTGGCCATGTGCGTGCGTGCGTGCGTGCGTGAGCACGTGTGCTTAGTCACTCAGTCATGCTCTTGGCAACGCCATGGACTGCAGCTTGCCAGGCTCTTCTGTTCACGGGGATTCTCCAGGCAAGAACACTGGAATGGGTTGCCATGCCCTCTTCCAAGGGATCTTCCCAACCCAGAGATCGAATCCAGGTCTCCCCCACTGCAAGTGGATTCTTCACCCTGTGAGTCATCAGGAAGCCCAGCAATACTGGAGTGGATAGCATATCCCTTCTCCATGGGATCTTCCTGACCCAGGAATTGAACCAGAGTCTCCTGCATTGCAGGCAGGTTCTTTACCAGCTGAGCTACCAGGGAAAACTGTGCATTAAAAACAATATTCTGTTTTCCTACACTGCATTTTGGACTTGGGGGAAAAGATTGAGTGGTTCAGGAATAACAGTTCAGATTTAGGCATGTTAAATTGAGATATTTGGGGGATAAACTAGTAGAAAATTTCAATTCACAGGTATGGCTGCAGGTTTAAAGCTCAGAGCACAAAAAATAAGATGAGAAATTTATGCAAGTCAAAGGATGCAACTTCCCTCATATCCTATTTTCTCATCAGCCAACTGCGTGCTGGTTTCTGTCTCCACCACACCTCTGACACTGACCTCACCAAGGTCACCAATAATCTTGTTACTTCTGCCACCATTAACCACTCTTTTGTTCTTGCAATACTTTTGTCCTTTCACTTTCCTGACACTCTGACTTCTTGATATGCTCCTGGGCTATTTGTCTCCTTTGTACACTTGGCTTCCTCTGTTATTTCCATTAAGGTTGGCATTCCATAGGGATTTATCTTGGGCTTGCCTGGTAAATTAAACAGTAAAGAATCCACCTTCCAATGCAGGAGACCCCAGTTCAATCCCTGGGTTGTAAAGATGCTCTGGGGAATGGAATGGCTACGCACTCCAATATTCTTGCCTATAGGTTCCCCATGGACAGAAGAGCCTGGCAGGCTACAGTCCATGAGATTGCAAAAGTCAGACATGACTGGCTGACTAACACACACACAGATTTATCTTGGCCTTTGATCTCTTCCTCTCCCATATAATTTCCTCAGTGTCCTCACAATGTTACCAGATTTAGTTACTCCTTACATGCTAATTCCAAGAATCCCATCTCAGTCTGATTTTTTTTTAACCTGAGCTTTAAACCTGCAGCCATACCTGTCAATTGAAATTTTCTACTAGTTTTCCCCCCAAATATCTCAATTTAACATGCCTAAATCTGAACTGCTATTCCTGAACCACTCAATCTTTTCCCCCAAGTCCAAATAATGGAAACACTACCAAGTCAGAAACTTGGGCATTGGTCTTGATTCTGTCGTGTCTCCCCTTCATCTATTACTGAATCCCATGACCTCTACCTCCCACATCTCTCTCCAGTCCATCCTTTCTCTATATCCCCACTGCTAAATTATTGGTCCAAACCAGCCTCATCTCTTGCCTGCGTTACTGTGAGATGGTCTCTTATGAAGCCCCTTTGCTTGCTGTCCTGTTTGCCTTCGACTTTGACATCACAGCCAGAGTGATGGTTCTTGAATGTAAACTTGATTATGTCATTCTCCAACTCTCCATTGTGCTCACAGAGCTCTGGATAATCTGACCACTGCTAACCTCCCTGGCCTAATCTCTCTGACTCAGTCCTCATCCTGATATTTCAGTCACACTGAATTTTCCTTTCACATTTCTCTCTCATCCTTTTCCCCAGGCCTTGTCATATCTATTCCTTTTTCCCTGACATGACTTCCCTAAATAATTCTTTATTCTTCTGTCTCCATTTAGACATAATTTCCTTCCCCAAATCTCTTCTGACCTCCCTCCTCCATCTGCCTTGCTTCAAGCTTACCTCTCTCTCCTTTGCTCCTGTAGCCCCTCTATTGCCCTTACTGTTAAGATTTGTCACCTTGAGATGCAGCTGTCTATTTACTAACCTGTAAACGCACCAGATGCTATTATATGAGCACAGAGGCTTGTCTATGACAGTTCACCATTGTCTTCTCAGTACTTAGCAGACTGCATGCCACAAAGTAGGTACTTACTAAATAGTTCTTGAAGTCCACTTATTTAGTGGACTTGGTGGTAAATCTATTTTTTTTTAATTTATATTATAAAGTCAGATAAGATGTTTTTAATGAAACATACACAGTAAAAATAAGTCAACAAGTAGACCTTCTGATTCAGAGAAACTTGGTTCTGAGGAACACTTAGCCCTCAAAGCTGAGTATTTATATTATTGGCCACTAATAAAGAACTGTGCTCATATGTTTGTGATACCTGCCTGAGAGTTCTAGTCACAGGTCAATAGGCCCATTTATAACCAGAAAGAGTGGGTAGTGCAGACAAAGACATAGAGGGGACCAAGCAGTCTGCATAGACGTGAGTAGCCAAAGTTTCTGTTTCTATGGATATCCTTTGAGTCACTTACCCCCTAACCACCAACCCCACCATTGTTTCTTCTCCTTTGTAGCAGGTTCGGGATCTCATAGGAAGTCAGGCTCTTCTTTTGGCCCCATCCTGCTCCCAACATTAGAGCTGAAGGTGCAGCTAAGTTTCATGCTGGGTAGGGTGGCAGGATCTCAGAGATGTTCATCTTGAGATTGCTAACTTGGGAGCACAAGCCTTATGAAGCCATTGAAAACTTGAAATGTGGTTAGTGAGACAGAGGAACTGAGTTCTAACTTTAAAAGCTAAATTTAATGTAAAACTTTTAAGTATGTTTGGAACAACAGATATGTGAGTTTGCTTTTTCAGTTGTCAATTTATATAATGTAAATAAAATCTTTCTAATCAAAATTTAGCTCCCATATTGAGATGTGGTACAAGTGTAGAATATATACTGCATTTTGAAGCTTCAGTAGGAAAAAAAAGATATCTCATTAATTTTTCACATTGATTACATATTAGAATGATAATATTTTGGATATATGTGGTTAAAAGAATATTAAAATTAATTGCACATGTTTCTTTTTAGTTTTTTTGGCCCTACTACTGAAAATTTGAAATTATATATGCAGCTCTCATTATATTTCTTCAGTATTAGTATAGGGACCAGGCTGGGACTAAGGACAGATGTGCAAGGGAAACTGGCAATTTTTAATTCTTTTTGCTTTATCCCTTACAAATATAACAAGACTAAAGCTAAAGTCAACCTTATAATACTGGCTAACATTGTTGAACACTTATTAACTGCCAAACTGTTCTAAATTCTCTATAGGTGAACAACTTTCATTACAACTCTATGATGAAACAACTTTTATTCTCACTTTAAAAATGGAGAAACTGAGGCAGACAGTTGAAGTAGTTTATCTCATAGTCTGTAATTGGTAAAGCCAGGATTTGAACACAGATATATCTAACTTCAAAGCCTTCACATCAGTGAGATGGCAAGATAACATTTCAAATGTGTCAGTACACTTTCTGAGCTCTATTTAAGGAGACAATGTAACAATCACTAATATATTATATACTATATATTGTCATTAAGTCAAATGACTAATTCAGTTGAGTGCTCTGCTTAATCAGAGAAGGCAATGGCAATCCAGTCCAGTACTATTGCCTGGAAAATCCCACAGATGGAGGAGCCTGGTAGGCTGCAGTCCATGAGGCCGCTAAGAGTCGGACACGACTGAGCAACTTCCCTTTCACTTTTCACTTTCATGCACTGGAGAAGGAAATGGCAACCCACTCCAGTATTCTTGCCTGGAGAATCCCAGGGACGGGGGAGCCTGGTGGGCTGCCGTCTATGGGGTCACACAGAGTCGGACACGACTGAACTGACGCCGCAGCAGCAGCAGCAGCAGCAGCGGCAGCAGCAGTTCTACTTAATACCAAAAAAGAGCAAAGCTTCCTCTTTTGCATTTCAAATACACAAGTAAATCCATAGCTCTGTTTGTCAGGTACTGTTTAAATCTGAGAAAGATAAGTGTACTCATGAAGCCATTTAAAAAAAAATAATGAAGATAATCAGTTTGTTGCCAACAAAAATGCCAAGGAATCCTAACTTTTCTGTACTAGAAGTAGAATTAATTTTCTCTGTAGTCAACTATTAGCAAAATATTTTACACTAAAATGCATTTAGTATGCTTCTATCTGTATTTTTGAAAGTACTTTCCTTCATCCATTCATTCTTCAGTTATTAACTGAGTGTTAGTATTCCAAGCTGGCTGTGAAATGGACATAAGAATGTACAATCTAAGAAGATAATTTGTGCCTGGAGAAAATAGCCCCAGAGATAGTATTAAGTGGGTACATACAGAAATATATACCCAATGTCACTGTGAACTGCATTGCTTTTAAAGTTTATGTTTGTATGATCTCCAAATATATGTTTTTAGGTATTGGTTGGGGGCATTTAAAAACTGGCTTAACAGAAGATTCAAAGCTTGATCTCAGCTGTTATAAAAACAATGCAGCTGCTGAGTGAAAACAGATGCCAGGAGGAAACATGCTGGGGATAAAGGAAGGACATTGTGGGAAGCACAACTTTATAATAACTTGAGGCATCCCATCTAATGACATTATAATTTGGCTCTCACTTACTGGGTAATACAACAGACAGCTTCCACTATCATTTGTCTAGCATCCATTAAGTATTGTCTTCTTTATAATAGTTAGCTTTGTGTGTTGGACAATGAGTGAGGTGGGGGAAACCATCTAAGACATTTGAGAAATAAACCTTAATGACAACAAACAATTTGTCAGACATTCTTTTTCTTCAGCTTTAACATTTGGGTGCCATATAGTGAATTAAATGATCTAACTCATCTCATTCATCATCCCAACTACAGAACAAACTGCTATAGTCAAGCTTCTCCAGAAGATTACCTGACAGGTGATATATGAATCCACGAAGGGATCGTATGATGAAGGAACATTAAAGATGACAAGTGATATGTCAGTCTGCTTGGCCAGTTACTTTCATTGAATAACAGGTACACACATATTTCTGGCTAAGTAGTGGGGATTAACTTATCCAAACGTGGTTTTACAAAGTCTGTGGGCTTAAGGGAAGCTGTAGGGGACCACATCATAAACATGTGAGAACTAAGGATTGATGTCAATTTCTGTCACATTTATTCACTCAACAAATATTTACTAAGCACTTACTTCGGGTCAGCACTATGGAAGCACAATTCTTTTTTAGGGGGTAGCTCGTCTTATTGTGCTTATTCGTTCAGTCATGCTTGACTCTTTGCGACCCCATGGACTATAGCCTGCTAAGCTCCTCTGTCCATGGGATTCTCCAGGCAAGAATACTGTAGGGGGTTGCCATGCCCTACTCCAGGGGATCTTCACCACCCAAGAATCAAACCTGCATCTTCTGCATTGCAGGTGGATTCTTTACTGCTGAGCCATTGGGAAAGCACTTACTTCGGGTCAGCACTATCGAAGCACCATTTTTCTTTTGGGAACACAGGTGAGTACTATTCAGGGGTTGCTAAGGTAATAAGCATGAGACCAAGGGCTCAAGCAGAATTCTTTTGACTATAAACTCAGCAGTCTGAACAGTATCATATGCTGCTTCTCAGCACACAGTGATAAATGGTTTGGCGCCTGCTCCATTTAACCCCCATAGTTCTTCCAGTCACCTCCTCCCACAGGAAACTCTGTGTCTCCACTCCAGGACCTCACTAACCTTAATGAGTTTTGATACAGAATTTGATATACAGTAATCTATATCTGAGCTGTAAACTTGACCTCTAATTCTCTTTTAATTTGATAAAATAACACAGAAGGTAGACTAAATGAATAAATTGTTTTAAGCATTTTACAGAAGTGAAGATTCCAAATTTTAATTTTCAAGCCTTTGATGCTGCAGATTAATTTGGTATTACTATTAGACTCATTGAACTGCTATTCTATTTAAATATTTGCTTCCAGCTTTGGGGACATACAAAGTGCCCATGTGGTAACCAGGGTATCTTCTTAGAAAAACCTAAACTCAAGACCTAAAACAGACAAAATAGACAAAGAAAGGGTGGGGAGAAAAGTGTTTCCTGAATAACTACTATGTTTTAAATTCTGTGCTACTGAAACATGTATACTATCATGTAAGAAACGAATCTCNCTCAGCCAGGTGATAAGGACAATGGCAAATGCCAAAATGTGAAATGTAAATGACGTCAACACATGTAACAAAGAAACAAAATCACTATCAGATTTGATAATACTGTTACGAAACAATGTCTTTCAGGTTATTGCTATTTTTGACACTTAACTTTTACAGACGTGTTTCGTTCACATAGCCTGGTTACGAAAAAACCTTCTTAGAAACACAGTTACCTGTGTTTTACTTAAACAAGACTATTTCCATGTTCTCTNCTATCAGATTTGATAATACTGTTACGAAACAATGTCTTTCAGGTTATTGCTATTTTTGACACTTAACTTTTACAGACGTGTTTCGTTCACATAGCCTGGTTACGAAAAAACCTTCTTAGAAACACAGTTACCTGTGTTTTACTTAAACAAGACTATTTCCATGTTCTCTAGTGAAGTTTGCTTCATTCTGTATTTATGGATTTCATAGCATTTTAACAACTGAGGGAAAAAAATTAGTGAAGAAGAAACATATATTAAAAGTATATGATTTTCTGCAAACTAATCTGCCACGTGGGAAGGAAAACCAGTGCATGGCAAGAGGCTGACGGATGGTAAAATCAGCCTTAGATTATTTTAGCTACTGTGCTGAGGCACATACATGGAGATGTGAGCTTTAGGTGAGACATTTCTTGCAATCCAGAGTGTAGAAATTACACCAACTATACAGCCATTCCATTTACCACTGCTATTAATATCAACTGGCTTCCTACTTCACTTATTTAAGGATCAGTTCTTAAGCCATTTGCTCTAAACCACAGCATTAAAGCAAATTCACCTTCCAAATGTTATCAGAACCACAGAAAGCTCATCTGGTGGGACATTCAGCTTCTGCCAATAAGAAGGTACTTTATTTTTATTTTTTAAAAGTAACTGTACGGGAGCATAGTTGCTTTCCAATGCTGAGTTAGTTCCTACTATACAGCAAAGTGAGTCAATCATACGTATACATATGTCTCCTTTTTGGGGGATTTCTTTCTCATTCAAGTCACCACAGAGCATTAAATAAAGTTCCCTCTGCTATACAGCATGTTCTCATTAGTTATGTACTTTATACGTAGTATTGATAGTGTATATATGTCAATCCCATAGTGTATTATTAATGCGCATATATGGAATCTAAATGGTATACATAATTCTATTTGTGAAGCAGAAAGAGAGACACAGACATAGAGAACAAATTATGGATACCAAGGGGGATAGGGGAAGGGTGGGAGGAATTAGGAGACTGTGAAAGAAGGTATTTTAAAAGAAAAATATCTTTCAGGTAAAAATGGATGAATAATAAAACAGAATATACATATTTGCGTAAAATTCTTTGAGCAGGCAATAAATAACCTGTTTAAATATGAATTTTTGTAGAAATTTCCAGGAAAGTAAATTACCAGAAAATGGGTAGATTAAAAAAAAATATTGAATTATTGAGTTACTAGGGAAGTTTTACTGAAATAAATATTATGTTTTCAGTGTTACCTTTTATTCCTTGTTACAAATGTGTTTGGTTAGGAGTTGCCATATATTTTCTTTATTATATTATAGAAAAGGGAAGAATATTCTTCACACAATAATTTTATTATGTTCATAGATTTTTATATCAAAGGCTTCAAGAAATCTAATAAAAACAAACAAAAAAACTCAAACTAAAATTTAACAACAGGCAAAATTTATGTTCTGTCTTAGACCTTTAACAAATTAAAATATGAAGTTTTAGGGAATATCAGATACAAATAAGATTTTCAATTTCATAATATTATTATCTAGTGCCTGCATTTTCAGGTGTAATTTACATATTAATAACAGGACCCATGAACACCTTGAGAGATAGGTCCTAATTGTTAATTAGTTTGCCCACAACTTCTCCCCCTGTTACCACTTGGCGACTGTTAAACACAAATGCTTCTGCCTTAATATACACTGCTTTATAATTATAAATACATTTTGCAGAAGTTCATTTGGAAATATAGACGAGAAAGAGCTTTTCTGCGTGCAAATGTAAGAAGATCCATGCAATTTTCTTCTTTATTATTTCCACAGTTCATTACAGGGTGGAACTAAGGATGGCAGCTATAGGAAAGACTTTAAAATCTTTAATCCATTTTAGGAGCTCAGAAAACACTTTTAAAAGTTGGAGAAATGCCACAGATTTGTCATAATTAGTAAATATCCAAGGGTTCATTGGTAAGTGAGATTTTTTTTTTCTTAACCATGTATTAAGAAAATATGATTATGGAGACAGAAGGTAAGGGCTTTTCACTTGATTGACAAGGGACACACTCTAGTTATGTTGTGTATAATTAAATCTATAAAAATAACCTGTTTAATGTAGTCATCTAAGCAGAGCTATATAAAAGTTTTCTTGATGCCTACTTTGTTTAACAAAAATTAGCTTCTCTTGATATACTCTGTGTGTGTGTGTGTTCAGTCTCTCCGTCGTGTCTGACTCTTTGCAACCCTATGGACCGTAGCTCACCAGGCTCCTGTGTCCGTGGGATTTTCCCTGCAAGAATACTGGAGCAGGTTGCCATTTTCTCCTCCAGGGTATCTTCCTGACCCAGGGATCAGACCTCTGTCTCCTGCATTGCAGTTGGATTCTTTACTGCTTAGCCACTGGGAAGTTCCCTTGACATACTGGCATGATCTAAATTCCATTTCAATAAATAATGTAACACTTTCATAGTTATGACTTATTTATTTCAACTGAATGACATATTATTTTAGTATACCAGAAATACTTGAACTCTTCTAAAGATCAGTTTACCTGAATTTCATATTTTATGCTCAAACATGAATTTTGCCATTTTCCTTACAGAGGTCAGCAGTTTTTTTATTTGTTAGTTGTTTTGAAGACAATATCTGAACACTTTGTAATGTTCATTTTGAGAATACCATGGAAATGAATTCAGTCTGAGCATATTTTCCCTGTTGGAATTTTTGTCATGAGAACAAATATACAATATAACGCAATGCTTTTTTTTTTTTTAAGTAAAAAATACAAGAGGAAAAGAACAATAGAAGAATGAAATGAATTATACTTTGGGTTCTGTGGGTTGCCTATGCTTATGGAGAAATTTGAATACATTTAAACATAAGAATAAGCTTCAGTATAAAATGAAAAACTGCACAGTGATAATTTATTCATGAACCGACACGAAGTATATCAAAGAAAGGTTACAAGTTTCTTTGAAAGAGGTCAGCTATATCTGGAGTCTCATTACCAGTCCAATCTGTTCCGTAAATCAGATGTGGCACCAGGTAGCGTCTTTTCTACCAAGTAATCAGTGCAAAATTACAGAAGCTCTCTTTTCCCTTTGGGCTCCACCAGGCTACCTTATTCATCCCACTGTTCAGTGATCCATAACTTAATACCACCTTATACCTAGGTAAGCCCCTCCGCTCCTGTTAGCCCAGGAACTCGGCCTCAGTCACAGAGCCAGAGACCTCTGATCCCTAACACCATGTATTCAGATGGCTATTTCTTAAAACTTAAAACACATCATAGACACAAGTTTGGATTTCTTGCAAGGAAATTCAGATGTACATGACAAATATGAAACATAAACACATTATTTGTAATATCTTTGGAGGTTTATTCTAAGGCACTCACTATAGTGACTTATTTAACCTTATTTGCAAAAATTTCAGGACAGGTGCATCTCTTATGTTTGGGATCACTTTATATAGTTCACTCCAGCAAATTAAATGATTCAAATGTGAAGGCTTCAAGTTGACTGACTGGGAAAATTTTGTATTTCAGTGTTTCAAGATGGAGAGTCTTACTATGTTATATCAGGAGAGAATATAATATTCGTGCTGGAGTAGGTTGTCTGGGTTCAAATCCCATTCAACCCTCACTAGCTTAGTGATATTGTAAAAGCTTTTGAATTCTCTATGCTTCATTTTCTATTGTATAAAATGGAGATGGTACTACTTTATCAGGCTTTATGAGATTAAACATATTTATATACAAGAAACATTTAGAAAAGTATCCTGCACCTAGGAAGTACCATATAAATGTTTCTTGGAAGTATGGTAAATAGAAGTTTCAGGCTATTCTTTCATAGTCTGTTAAAAGAAAGCTATAAACAGCATGAAGACCCGAAGCTCAGTTCACCTCCAACTCCCTCTCTAGCCCATTTTTCTGTAGCATACCTTTGTGATACTGACGGTATCCAACATTTGCACTTCAAAACAAGCAGATAGAGTTGTTTTAAGAAAAAAATACACAAAAATTAATTTTGCTGTAAAGAGCTATAATCCATACGTCTGTATGTATAACCCCCAGTGAGCCAAATTATTCAAGTAAAATTTTTCACGCTGTAAGCATTTTAGATTTCTTGAAGGGCATGGTTAAAGTGATCATATCCAATCTCTCAAACAAAGTAGGAGATGAAATCTCATTTTGAAATTTAGAAAGTATTCTGTCTCCTGAGCCACCTTTGAGAGCGTATCAGTAGTTTCTACTCTTCTGGGGGTGCTCGGCCAGGTCTGCAGCTGGGACTTCACAAGCCGCCTTCTCGCTTCCTCTCTCCTTCCTTCTCTTTTTTTTCCCCCTTTCATTAAATATAGTCTTTTTCTAAGAAGGACATTGATCTTAAAGTCTTCTGAAATTTAACAGCATTTATCTCTGAAATTATGATACCAATTTTTAAGATATCTTCTGAAAAAGCTCAAGCAATTGGAATAGTATCAAGGCCTTATGTTACTTGAAATTAGAAACCAGTGTAATCAAGGAGACATCTGTTTATGTTCCCGTGGCTCATACACCACAAAGCATTTATTTTAGGAGAAAAGCAACTGTTTTACTTGATTAAAAGCTCCCCAGTTATTAAAAAATTGGACAATTAAGCTTTTGCCTTTCTTTCTTCTTCCTTCCCTCCTTAAAATGAGAGCAACTTTTCTTAGGAATCTAAGTCCCACACACACAATGTTAGTTTAGAGAAGCAGGCGTTTTTCTTCTTTCATGTTAGATGCTGACATTCATAGCTGTGAATATCATTGTTTCTCTGGTTATCACTCCACGTACAAAGGACATAATATACACTGCAGTAAATTGGATATACCTCTTAACTGTACACTAGAATAAGCAGAAGCATAAAATACATAGTTATTTGTTGGAGGTTATCCGTGCCTCAGTATACAAATAACTTTTTGAGATTTATTCTGAAGACATTATTTTCTCAGTGAACACTTTATGGACTGAAACAAATTTTTTGTTTGTTTTTATTTTCTAGCTATTCTACATCCAGTTACAGCCCTTCAGGTGAATAATGAATATGTATTTTTCAGAGAATATAAAGGACAAAAGCAATCGACCCCCAAAATAAGAAAGATTGAAGGAGAACATTAACATATGAGATATATTTAGCATTATAGATGTAAAAAGAATGATTTACAGGGAATTCTGCACCACAGTGGAGGGAAACACATCCACACATCTTCCTCTGCAAATGATTATTTCTAGTAAAAGTTAAAATGATATCTAGAGGGAGATCAGTAGTTGTTTATTTATTTATTTTTAATTTAAATTTTTATTTTTCAGTTTGTTTTGCTTTACAATACTGTATTTTTTAATAGGAGATATTCTTTCTTAATTTATTCAGGTAAATGACTTATGTGTCTAAATCTAATAACAAAGTTTATAAAATTGACTTTAAAAGAACTATCTTCATTTGGAATGACTCCAGTTTTTCCTTCCTTGTTCTTTATGGATATTAATTCAAGAGCCACAAATATGCACATAAAGAAACAAAGGGCTAAGATAGTCCATAATCCATGTGTAGATCTCTGTGGCTGATGATTTACTTAGATCCGCTTACATGATACTGGGCGAGGACTAGTTAAGCAGACCAGCCCTTGGATGGTCTCACTCAGAGTATGGCCTTGCATCTAATCGTGATGAAGACCGCATTTCTGCCTTTGGGGAATGAAGGAAATATATTTTCAACTCAAATCCCCATTGGTAAGCACAAATGTGCTCAGAGTACATATCTTTTGGGGAGGACTAATGAATGAACACCAAATGGTAGGAAGTATAGCAAAATGAAGGTAGTCACCCTTTTGGGGAATATGTTGGATAGAAGCAGGGCCACCCTTGGAAACTAAGGATGAAAGTTTTACTGAAACTTGAGACTTTCTGCTAAGGGTCCATACTTGCCATATACTGATATAAGGAAATCAGAACTAGATGTAAGTTTTAGTAGAATCTGAAAGCAAAGAAATTTAGGTTCTGCCAGAATAGAAGCTGTCACCCTCTTTGGCAGTTTGACTCTATGGTATCACCAGTACCTCGAGTTAAACTGTAACAAGGGTTCAGAATTCTGTCACTATTGCATTTTAAACTAGATAATTCTTCTCCATCGGAGACTCTTGTGAACTGCAGGGTATTCAGCAGCATCTCTGTCTTTTGCCCACTAGATGCCAGTGCACCCTACTCCTGTGTGACATTGTCAGATGTCCACTGGGTGGACATTCACACCCTCAGCTGTGAACCTCCGGAATTGATGGTGATATCAAAACTGCATACAGTATTTTTATAGATGTAGGAATTTAAAATTAAGTTAGTTACAGATACCCCAAAACTGGTTCTTAGAGAGGGCACTGGTGAAGTGCCCTAATGAAGTGCACTAACAAAGTTTTCACTGCAATGAGATTAAATGAGAAAAATATAAGACAGCATAGTGACCTTCTGTCCTAAGTAAACATATTTCACATTTTCATTAACAATTTAAAGTTATCATTTTATATGAAAATTGTCCTTTCTTTAATGTTCTTATCATAATAATATACAATTTTATTTGAATTTTATTCTAGTAAAATAAGAAACTAATAGTTATTTGTTGGGAGCCAGTAATGTTCCAAGCTAATATCTCCTAAGTATGATTATGTATCTTACGATGGGAAGGTGATGTGCTTCACTCATTCTCAAAAAAATTCTTGTGCAGTTTTCCTACAGTCCCAAGTGAATAACATTTGGACTTGGTGGTCCATTTTAGTTATGATTCTGGTACTTAAAGTACTTAAGTAGTAAAAGTTAAGTAAAACTTAAAGTAGTAAAACTCAGGTAAGCTGTATTCCTAATTTGAAGTTGTTCATGTGTGTGAACAACACAGAATAAAATAAAAGGCTGGGGGAAAATAATTGAGAAAGTAGAAGTAGTTTATTCAAGTCAGAAATCATTCATTTGGCAGTTCAAGAAAATAACCTGTTTTACCTAAATGATCCAGCTGTGTAAATGAGGCCACAAAATATCTGTTTCATTGCTAACATAATTACGCTTTTTATTTTTATATAATTATAACTACTTCATTCAAAATAACTCATAAATGTTTAAATCTGTTTTCTAGGTTCTTTGGAGGGAAGACTATAATTTTTAGCGACAGTGAATATAATTGTGTATTAAAATAATTCTGGCAAACAGTTTCAAAATACTTGGTAGTATATGTAGCAGTCTATGATGCTAAAGCTGAAACTCCAGTACTTTGGCCACCTCATGCGAAAAGCTGACTCATTGGAAAAGACTCTGATGCTGGGAGGGATTGGGGGCAGGAGGAGAAGGGATGACAGAGAATGAGATGGCTGGATGGCATCACTGACACGATGGATGTGAGTCTGAGTGAACTCCGGGAGTTGGTGATGGACAGGGAGGCCTGGCGTGCTGTGATTCATGGGGTCGCAAAGAGTCGGACACGACTGAGCAACTGAACTGAACTGATGAGATACATACTTATATCTCAGGGACAAACTGTTTGAAGCACATAGACAGGATGGGTTAGGTATATTACATTGATTTCCATAGGAAATGTTTCTTATTGAACAATTCTACGGATCACGAAAAAAAAAATGCAACATGTTTTCAGCAAAAAATAGTTATTTCATTCATGATCTAGCAGTTATTAAAAAAATGCATTCTTTAAGTAAAATCATTCGACCTAAAGCTGTTCATTGAGTAATACTTTCGTTCATTTGAAATGTTTAAATCCCTAGAATCATTTATATTATTCTTATTAATTTGACCATTCTATAGAGCTTAACGCAAATCATAGATATTCTAATCTCATGATGTGGTGATACCCACATGACCTATCTTTAAAAATTATTCAACAATCTCAAAGATAAAAGGAAACAGAATGTAATATTTACCTCCTATTGCTAGTTAAAGCTTTTAAAGTGAAATGGCATTCTTGGTGTCCTCTTTTAATCTAATACTTGAGGACATCAGTATTTATATACTGCAAAAATTCAAACGGCTAACTCACAGAGAGAGCTTGTGAGTTTCTTTGACTCAATGCAAATTCCATCTGGATTCCCGAGAGATCTTGCTTTTCACTAAACCTGTCACTTGAAATGCAGTGTGTAGTGTGGTTAAAACACAGAACAGAACCTCTGGGCCTCTGAACGGTTCCCTAAGATTAAACGAGGCTCTTACAGAGATCAGAAAGGTATTACCCTCTTCTATGGCAAAGATGAGATTTAATATGTTTGAACAGAGTGTACCAGTGACTTTCAAAACTGGGTAGCAGCTATGACAACAAAGCCATATGAGTAGAAACGACGAGAGAAAGATTTTTACAAAGGAGAAAGTTAAGCACAAACAATAAGCAAAGTTATATGGCTTGAGCTTAGGAAAGCATCAGATTTTAAGTCAAAAAGCTGAGAGTTTAAGTACTTAAGGCAGTGGGAAAGCTAATATTTAGGGTTTTAATAAATTATAAGCATTTTAGTGGCATCAGATAGTTACCATAATAGCTAATGCTCCTCTTATTCTAGGGGAAATCTCTGTGTGTGTATAGATGCAGAGAATAGATGAAATAATAAGTGATGATCATGGAAGCAGAAGAAGTTCTCCTGTTTTCTGAGCAGAAGACCATCATCAGAAATTAAGGCAAGCTCATAGAGCTCCAGAATTTGTGTTGGTTTTTACATCCTGATGTGAGGTGTCATCACATTAAAAAAAAAAAAAATTTAAACGTCCAACTATAGCAGTTTACAGTGAAAAGTTAGGAAGCCTAAGATTAATTTATGACCTAGAGAGACTTTCTAGACTTTGTCACATTAGAAATATTTCAAATGAGGTCTTTAGAAAGTTCCAGGGACAATGAAGATGTGGTACATGTATACAATGAAATATTATTCAGCCATTAAAAGGAATGAAATAATGTCACTCAAAGCAGTATGGATGGACCTAGAGATTATCATATAAAGTGAAGTAAGTCATACAAAGGAAGACAAATATATAATATCGCTTATATGTGGAATCTAGAAAAAGGGTACAGATGAAGTTACTCGCAAAACAGAAATAGAGTCACCGAAATAGAAAACAAACTTACAGTTACCAAGGTGGGGAAGGGGTGTGCAATGAATTGAAAGATTGGGATTAACATATATACACTATTGATACTATGTTTTAAACAGATAACTAATAGACAGGAGCTGTGTATAGCACAGGGGACTCTATTCAATGCTTTATGGTAACCTAAATGGGAAGGAAATCGTAGAAAAGAGTGAATATCTAGTTCTCCGTGCTGTACAACAGAAACCAACAATTGTAAATCATCTATACTTCAATAAAAAGTCATTAAAAAAAATATGTAAATTTCCAGAAAGAAATGGAAAATTCCACTAAAAGGTACAGTCACAGAAAATTCAGATGAAACAATGAGTACAAATGTTGATTTTTTAAAAATANAAGAAGACAAGCCATAGAATGGGAGGAAAATATTTGCAAAAGACATATCTACTAAAGGACTGTTACCCAAATTACATAAAGAACTCTTAAAACAGTAAGCAAACAATCCAATTAAAAAATAGGCAAGATCTTAACAGACACCTCAGCAAAGAAGATATATAGATGTCAAATAAGCATTTGAAAAGATGCTGCATATCGTATGTCATCTGGAAAATGAATTTAAAGCAATAAATTGTCAATACGTAATTTTTAGCATGGTCAAAATTGAAAACACTGACAACACCGAATGCTGGTGGGATCAAAGCAACTGGAACACTTGCTGGTGAGACTAAAAATGGAACAGCCATCTTGGAAGACAATTTGAAGGTTTCTTCAAAGTCCTACATACTCATGCATATAATTTAGCAATTGTACTCCTTGGTATTTATGCNTTTAGCATGGTCAAAATTGAAAACACTGACAACACCGAATGCTGGTGGGATCAAAGCAACTGGAACACTTGCTGGTGAGACTAAAAATGGAACAGCCATCTTGGAAGACAATTTGAAGGTTTCTTCAAAGTCCTACATACTCATGCATATAATTTAGCAATTGTACTCCTTGGTATTTATGCAAATGAGTTGAAAACTTATGTCCACATGGAAACCTGTACACAGATGTTCATAGCAAATTTATTCATAACTGCCAAAACTTGAAAGCAACTAAGAAGTCCTTCAGCCGGTGAATGGATAAATTTGGTAAATGCAGACAATTAAATATTATTTAGTGATAAAAAGAAATGAGCTATCACGCCATGAAAATATATGGAGGAAAGTTAAATGCATACTGCTAAGTGAAAGAAGCAATCTGAAAAGGCTACACACTGTATGACTCCAACTATATGATGTTTTGAAAAAGGTAAAGCTATGGAGACAGTAAAATCACCAGCAGTTGACAAAGGTAGAGGGTGAGGAGATAAATAGGTAGAACACAGGGGTTTTTAGTTTAATGAAAATATTCTGCATGGTACGGTACTGATGCATATATGTTATTATGCATTTGTTCAAACTCAGAATGTGTAAGAGGGGCCCTTAGGTAAAATGTGGACTTTGGGTAATTGTGATATGTCAGCAAATGTTTGGTGAGTGATGGAGGCTCTGCATGTATGGGAAATCTCTGTATCCCCCTCTCAGTTTTGTTGTAAATCTAAAACTGCTCTAAAAGATAAAGCCATAAAAGCAATCCATGTTTCTATACTGATGAAGCAAAGATGTTTGGGGACAAACCCCAGAGAAGTACAGATTTCACTGAGTTTATAAAAGGGCTGCCTCTCTAATCTTTAAGCCAAAGAACCACTTAAGGATCTATGGGTTTGATGAATTCTAATTAGAAGAACTGAATGTCAGATTGAGAAATATCCTTGAATTAGCTAAGTCAAAAGGTCCAGACTTTTAGCCTTTATGATTTTTAAGGGGAAAGATGGACAGTTGCCAGCCTTTTATTTTGCCAAATGAGGAAGTTACATACAATCTACCATCTATTTAGTTGTGATCCCATAAATGAATAGGCATTTGGAAACAAAGAGGAAGAACAGCATCATCTCAGTATCAAGGACAGCCTCTCCTAAGAAAGGACAGGTATAAGCATATAGCAATAGAAAGATAGATACAAATATAAATATAGATTAAGTGTTATAGCTATATAAGTTTGTCTTTATTTTTCTCTTTTCATTTTAGACTGGTCAAAACTGGAGTTTAGAATGCTCTGAACTGCTCCAAATGCTTCACAGGGGCAATGACCGACCAATGCTACAAATTAGTGGTTACTGGGGCTGGAACCAGTACCCAGGTTGCTGGAGCCCACTTGAATGTTTCTTCTAATCATCATCTGCTTGGACTTTGGAAACATGGCAAAGTGCCCAACATGGAAGGTGAGACAAATTCTGGCCTGCATATAGGATTTGGGACAACCCTGGGATCAGGGACATGTGCAGAGAAAAAAGAATAAAAGTGGGAGGAACAGTCTGAGGAAAGGAAATGGGTGTATTTTTAAGTTTGTAAGACGATTCTCCTCTTTCCACAGTCTTCCCCTCTCCACTGGGGAAAAAAGATTATGAAAATAATAAATCCATGGTTAGGGTACTTTGTCAAGACCTAATATATTCACAGAACTGGGTGGGGTGTTTTAATCTTCACATTCCTTTGAGGTAGCTCTTCTCTGATGAGACTAAAGCTCAGTAAGGAGANAGTCTTCCCCTCTCCACTGGGGAAAAAAGATTATGAAAATAATAAATCCATGGTTAGGGTACTTTGTCAAGACCTAATATGTTCACAGAACTGGGTGGGGTGTTTTAATCTTCACATTCCTTTGAGGTAGCTCTTCTCTGATGAGACTAAAGCTCAGTGAGGAGAAGTAATCTACCTAGAATCAGCAGCTGGAATTCATATCTAACTCAAGTTCATATACCCATTAACAATATTCCATATTGTCACATGTATTGCTACCCAGGAGAAAGAAAGTATTGTATTTGTTGAGCATCTATTTTGTGCCAGGTCCTGGATTTAGCATTTCTCAAAATTTGTTTAATGTATTCCTGACCTCAGTGTTATTTGTCATTTATTTTACAGATAAGGAAACCCAGGTTGAAGATTATTTAGAAAGAAAAACAAAACAAAACAATGATTTCTATTGGGCCCTGAAGTGGAGATTCATGAAGAAGCTAAATATAAATATGCTTTTATACTGAATTTAAATATGTATAACAGCAAATCAATAAAATCAGTATGTTATACTCAGTTACATTAGGACATTTGCATTAATTAATAGGTTGAATCATTTGAAATTGCCATTTTGCGGGTCAAACGTGGCTGAATATTATGATTGCATACAGTTTGATCTAATATATATATCATTATTAAGTTTTACTGCTCCAGAGTTCTCTGCCTCTGCCTCACCTTTTCAATAAATTAAGGACTAGAAAGTTAATAGGAAAAGTGATAATGATAATAAAAAGAAAAATCTTAATAACACATCATCAACTATTTCATTATTTTTAAATAAACTACTCCTATTATTTTTTATTGTGCTAAAAATATGTAAATAACATTTACTATCTTAACCATTTTAAGTGCACAATTCAGTTGTACTAAGTATGTTAGCAATGTTGTGAAACAGATCTCCAGTACTTTTTTGTCTTGGAAAACTGAAACTCTCCACCCATTAAACAACTAGAAACCTTATGAGGGACCATGTGGGTGGTGGTATCAGATCAAAGGACTTTTCCAAAGGAGGTTAATCGGGAATTTTGTGTAAAATTTTCTAAGTTTTAACATTAGCTTAAAAAATAGCTTTGTTGAGATATAATTCAAATGCCATAAATTTATCCAATTAAAGTATATAATATAATGTTTTTTAGTACACTCAGTGTATAGCCATCATCTCCATCTAGTTCCTGAATATTGTTACTACCCCAAAGGAGACCCTGTACCTGTTAGACAGTCACTTTCCATTCTCCCCTCTTCCCAACTCCTAGTAACCATAATTCTACTTTCTGTTTCTATGAATTAGATTGCTTTGGATACCTCAGATTTATACCATTTTGGAATGTGTAAAATCAGCCAGATGCCTCATACATTTTATTTAATTCTTAAAAAAATTCTATGAAATACTATTATCCTCATTTATAATCTAGGAAATTAAAAAGATAAGGTAGATATAAAGTCACATCTGAAACTAACCCACCATGACATGTGTTCAAATTTATTATATCCAAATTGATAAGAATAATTTCTACCATAGAGAAGATTTCCCATATTTTTTATTATTGGGAGGTGGCAGTGGTGCTGTAGATTTCCAAACAGTCAAATAATGGAGCTCAATAAATACCTGATTAATGACTGAGTGAATGATGTGACAGAATCCTTCCTTAATTAAAACTACTGATATGAAAGAATGCGTAGAACTTTGAAGGGGAACTTGCAAAAGCTCATGGTAACGTTATCCATGCAGAGAAGGTTTGGGGCTGATTTTTCTAAAACAGCAAAAAATTATAGAGATCACATACTGTGAGCTATATTATGAAGGGACTAAGCTACTCCACCTTGTAAAAGAATTCCATCCTGCAAGGTTCTGGGCAAAAGAACTTTGGATGTTACCCAACCTGAGCCCACTGCCCGTAGCCAATCAGCCCTCAGATTACCTAACCTAGCCCCACTGTACACGAGCCAATCGACCCTTAAGCTAAACCTTCTGACTTTATGTCCAGGAGCTTGTGATTTACCTTGGAAGTAAAAAACCAATCAAGAATCTACACACAAATCCTATGGATGGAAGTAACCAACGAGTTATTTGTCAACTTGAGCACCCCCTTAAGTAACCAATCAGTTGTTCTCCTGCCTGAACATCCCTTTTTTGTACCCTTTTACTTGAATAATTCTCTATAAAAGCAATGTAGCCCAAAACTTGGGGCTCCCTCCCTATAGCCGCTGCGTCGGTGCCAGTGGGAGCCCTAGCTCGAGCTAGCAATAAGTGCTAGCTTTTGCACTGCCGTGGATGTCTTATTTCTCTCAGTTTTGGGGACTCGGACCTCGGGCATAACATATTATACTAAAAAAATGGACAGATTCTTACATAAATATAAGATATCTTAAACTGGAGAAGAAAGGACTTAAGTGTAAGAGCCAAACAGNAGTTTTCCTATATCTTCCAGACAAGGTTAGACGAAAAGAAAATATATCTGTTTAAACATACTCTCTAACCTCTTAGATATTACAAAAGAGAAAAAGGGGCTTCTTTCTTAGGAAAACTGAACTCAGATTGTTAAAACTGAAAGGCACTTGGGGAAAACGACCAAAAAATACAAAATTTGTTGTCCATTTATAAGGAAGAACTTCAAAGTCAGCCATGCAAAGGTTTATTTATTAGACTTTTGTAACCAGAAGTTGTATTTTTTTGCCCTGTTCATTATAAAATTATAAAATGTCAAGCAGTTACTTTTATGGTTTTGGATTAGAAATTTTATATTCTTGTCACAAGAATTTTACTTATTGCATAATCCCTAGACTTCATTATGCTGAATACAGAGTCACAAACCACCATAATTTAAAATATTTACCTCCACTACTAGAGACACTTACTTTTTCATTACATTAGTTAGGATTACTTTTTTTAAACAGCTTTTGCCAGCACTATGAGACTTTATAACTTCTTGCCATGTAGCAATAATAATTTATAATTAACCAAATCTGAGGTGATTTCAAAAAATCTTATATAATTATCATTAAGATCTTTTAAAGTACACGGTGATGAATTCCTTCATGACACAGGACTACTCTGATAGCTATGTACAATTATATATTTTTGAAATTTAATCTGTTTAAACAGCAAGAATGCCAAAAAGTGCTGGAGTACTTTTCATAACATCTCTAAATAATTTTAAAATGTGGATTTCTCAAAATGTTATATCTCTATTATCGCCTCAATTTTATATACATACTTTTTTCTTTATTTTAATCAGATTTTCTAAGGATACTTGTATATGAAATTTTCACATTTAAACTCTAATATTAATATGGTATTCAAGTAACCTACAATATATGAACACCAATGATATTTATAATTATCCAAATTAACCCTTCCTTAAACCTAAAGCAATGCCCTCTCCCCTTTCTGGGTAAAGGTAAGAAAATTTATTTTCTATCAAATGATCCATGTATTAGATATGCCCAAAATTTCAATGATTATGTTATATAATATATATAATATATAACATATATGTTATCCCATGTTTTAGAGTTCAGAGGTGAAATCTACCTGAATACCCCCGAACTTTAACATGAATTCCCATAACTGAATATTATCCAAGAAAAAATTTTAAAAAGGTATTATCTCATGCTTTTATCTTTATGTAAATAATATGCTACATGAAACTACCAAAGATATTGACTTCTAGTATTGTCCTATTTGACATATTTTCCCTAGCAAAAAAAAAAGAAAATACACTCCTTATACTCTTCAATAATAATTCATGTCCAGAGTAATGGGTTTCATGAAAATTTCTAAACAAGTTTATGCCACAGTAAAGAAGAAATTAAAGAAAACTATCTGAATAATTCTGGCTAGAACAAGTGCCCATGCCTGAAAATAACATGATTTTTTCTTTCTGTTTTTTATTTTGGTTTACATATGAAGGGCCAAACAGGGTTGTCACACATTTCGGTTCAGTCCATCTCTTATGCAATGATATAAAGGACCTAGAGATGATTTTCCTTTTAATCCTTTTTTCCTCCTTTAAACCAGAAAAAATTATAATTAAAAGCATAAGGATTTCTTGCATGGTCATATGACAATGCCCACTTTTCTTATTAGAAATCTTTCCAAGTTCTTTAATTGTGAGCATGTATATTTGAGGACTTAAATAGTAATCTGTACCCTAGAAATCAAAAAGTTTCACAATGGAAAGTGGCCAAATTTCTCTTTTTCAAGTGCTATTATTAGAGAAGGAAATGGCAACCCAGTTTAGTACTCTTGCCTGGAAAATCCCATGGAAGGAGGAGCCTGGTAGGCTACAGTCCATGGGTTCACAGAGAGTTGGACACAACTGAGTGACTTCACTTTCTTTTTTTATATAGGGAAAAAAGCCCATCTTCCCAGTTACAAGACACATGATATATGTGCTAGCAACATGTTAGAAACAATGAGATTGACTCTGTCCATGTTTTTAACTCTGTACCTTAGAATTCATAATTTGCAAACTGTATGCTTTAAGTTGAAAGAGAAACATTGAGATTGCTTAAACATGGTAAAGTAGGAATATTATACTCTGACAGATCACCAGAATGGTATTAAGCACAGGATAGAGAACAATAAAAGAAGAGATCTTATAATCACTGTGAGGAGGATAAATGCTTTCTAGGAGAAACATACACATTTGCTACTTTTAAGAGGCAGCATTAAAGTGTGGAAAGAACATTCAATTGTTCATTCACTGAGTTTTAATATACCACACTTATAAAAAAGAAATAACAAATAAAGAAAAAAAAGAAAAAAAATATATATATACCCCACTTATCAGGCATGGTAAGGCCCCTGCCTTCATGGAGCTAATACTCTAGTAGGGATAGAGATAAACCAGGGGAAAAAAATCAGAGTTCTAAACTTCGCTTTTTTTTCTCAAATCCTAAATTCCTTTTATTGTATCAGACTTATGATATAAATCATATTTTCTTTATATATAGTTTAGTTACTTCTGTATATCTTTCTATTACTGCGAAAATTTCCTATGAACATCAAATATGGTCTGGATCTTTTTCATCTTTGAATCTTCCACCATGTTTAACATAATAGGCTCTCCAATTATATATATTTTTTAATAAGTGGATACATAACTCTCCTGGTCACTTGTAGTATAATTTAGGCAAGGCACCTGACTCTAGGAGTTTTTGGCTTTTTCACTTGTAAATAGAGGTGTTAAAATGAGACATCTTTAAGGTTACATTTTGTAATTCTATAGTATTACTTGCGGCTATATGTCAGGAAAAAGGTTTATTATTCTACTGGCTTAGGAAATGTTCATTCTCAAACATATTAATATGAGTCTAAAAATTTGTTCTTTCTCTTTTGGCTATCATTTTTTAAGAATAATTTTTAAAACATAATCATTTTATTTTTCATAGAAAATTATATCTAGATCTGATATTAAATCCTAATTCAAGATGTTGCTTGTTACTTGTCTGATGTACAAAACAGGAAAATCATGCACAGGTAAAAAGTCCGTTTTTGAAGTGTTAAATCAAGTGAATGAAGTAAGGCAGAAGTAATACTTTCTGCAACAAAAGAAAAAACTCCATTCCCCTAAGTCCCACACACAGACGGCTGCTTGTCCCAAGCTCACAGATAATTTACAAACAGTGGGTGATGTGCTATAAAGGAAATCACTCAATGGCCCATCCGTAATGTAAATATGTGACAAAATGTTTAAACATTTCAAACAATGGTAAAACACTAGAGACTTAACAGTTTGTTAAGCAAGTGTGGAACATTTTTTTCGAGTTGATTAGCTTCATTTTGCACCAGCCCAAACACCATCCAGCATTTGATTCTTCCTGAGATGCAGTATGTAATCTTCCACTGGACATCTCATTGGAAAATAAGGAGAATAGCCTGGCCAACGTCTATGTACCAAATGCTAATGTGTATAATTGAAAAAATCAGAAATTCAAGGTCTAACTCAAGATTTTCATCTATCCATGGGAAATACTTCATTCATTTCCTTATCAGCACAATGGCAGCCCCAATCTCCATACATCAGCATTTTGAAATAAAACTTCAGATTATTTTTGTGTTGACATTTCTGTAACCTATATCTTTGTAGACACAAAATGAAGTGTTTTTAGTGCACAGTGGTTATAAATAAGGCCCAACCTTCAGTTAAACATCTATAATTTGACTGATTCTCGCAAAACATAGCAAAAAGAAAAACAAGTGAATGTTAGTTGCTTTTCTATTTGCTCAAAACAAAAACTGAGGCATGAAATAGATGCATTTAGTCAACTGTTGAGGTTACATAACCTCAACTAGGCAGACCCTTAATAGGATAGATTTTGTGGGAGGCAGAGACTGACAGTTCTAAATAAATTATTTAATTAAGGTGAAAAAGAAAGCAATAATAACTAAAATTAGGACCTAAGGTATAGCAACAAAAAAATAAAATTCTAAGTAAAAATTGGTGCTATTTTTCTATTATAAGGGGAAACTCATTTGCAAATGCACATACTTACCTCAAATAAATGAAATGTTTGGTGGTTATCTTTAGCTGGATTTTGCACACTGCTTCAGATGAAATATATGTTGGAACCTAAAACTGATTTGTTCCATGTAAATCGCATTTAAAACTTTTTCAACTAAAGATATTGTGAATAAAGCTATTAACTGGAGGATAAGCTCTTTCTTTAGACCTCTGAACCTGTTAAATCTTTGATAATATTAGATTTTTTCTTTCTCTCTATGTAAAATAGAAAAAGCAAGGAATCACTTTTTTTCCATTTGAAAGGGGATGCAAACCCAATTCAAAATTTATTATTATTATCAATCTAAACTTAAATGAACCTTCCTCCCTTCCTCTGTTTGCCCTTGAACCATGTCTCAGGAGCAGCTGACTGAGTAGGCAGATTTTCTCCAAGGGTTCCTCAACTGGATATTTTCTCTATATTCTAAATATACTTAGCTATATTTAATGGCAAAGAACCCTAGTAACATGTCAATATTTTGAAACACTTGGCCCTGAAAATATTCTTAGTGTTAATTTCGTATAAGAGCCAAATGCTTTGTCTCCTTTCTTACTATATAGAATATGTATATTATAACATTGTATCCTAAGGTTAATCCATAAGGTTAGCTTGGTTTAAATTATTACATAAATATTGTTACTTACTCATTGACATGACAGTTGGACTCTCAGAATCTCCTGTATAACAGAAACCTAAAAACCCTTTCATTTTATTGGCAGGCCAATTACGCTATATATTTTCATCACTTTGGGCCCACTCACTCCAGCTGGGCTATCTGTTCAGCATATGATAGTTATCTGGAAATCTGAAGAACATACCAGAGAAGAATTCCTTTTTTTTTCGCTCAGAGTGTAATATAAATGCATAATTAGTGGGACTTATATTTTGATGTATACTGAAAACATTTCAGTATTTCCAGAACTTTCATACTCTAGTGTTCTCCCCTCCAAATTATACATCAGTGATGTCTGCAAGACCAAAAATAATATCTGGAATTGATCAATTCTGTCAACAAATGAAGTATGCAATACTTAAATATTCTGACTTCATTAGAGTTTGCTTTACAAGCAAATTATAGTTATAAACATACTGGGTGAGGAGGGGAAACCCATGCAACCAGATTCTCACTGTAATGCAGATAACTGAGTAGGCATTTCAATATTTTCCTTATCCATATCTTGAGATCTTTGATAAATCTTCAATTTATGTACTCCATCTGATGACACAGATACGCTGCTAGAAACTTAGCTTGGGTCACTCCCTCATGGCAAGAGTCAAATTTGTAGAAGGTGTTTCATAATCATTGATTTATTTACCTCTCAAGACATATCTAAGAGTTAACTACAAACTACCCTAGCCCATTAAGACACACTACATCTGTGAATATTATAAACTTCACTGTATTTTGTATAGTGAATTAGGAAATAATTGTACTCACCATACTAAAAGTTCCATCCAGGCATTTCTAGGTATAGTATAGTACAGCGAATATTTTTTTTTTTCATGAGTTAGATAGATTTTTAAGCAAAAATCACAATAAACCTTCTAGTCTTACTTTTAAATTCCACTATATGGACAGGGAGGCCTGGCATGCTGCGATTCACGGGGTAGCAAGGAGTCAGACACGACTGAGCGACTGAACTGAACTGATATATATTATTTCAAAAGCTTTAATATAAATGTTCTAATACTATCAAGTGCTATCATCATCTATTCTAATTTAGTTTCAACCTATGGCATGTTCCTAAAGGCCATACTTGTGATGATGCTCTCCTGCAAATAACTTAGTCCCCATGAGTTGGTGCTGGCTTGGCTGACAATTTTCTTTTTCTGTGCTGCAGTTATCTTTTTTGAACAAGGGTGTCATGTAGTTGGGAAGGTATACAAGCAAGTTACAAAACAAAAAAACATCTAACAAGTCAACATTCACCAAACATCACCAAACATCATCTTACAGTCAAACATTACCAAATAGGCACTGTATGAACCGGACCCATCTATATATCTTGTATTTTCTCTCTTCTTTCTTCTCCCCCTCTCCCCCATATCTCTCTGTTACTGAGCAAATCATTGTATCACAAAGGCCTTCAGTATGAGCATCTTCAGTGATGAAGAGTCATCAGAAGAACCCTCCACTTGCCCAGACCCACACTCTGTGCTCCTTGGAGTCATAGAAGACATCCAATTCCAGACTCCACAAGTTTCTTGTTATATGACTTTAGGTAAATCACTTTCTTGAAACTTCTGAGTCTCAGAATTCTCATCCACAGAACAAAACTAACAGTAATATTTGTCTCCTCTACCTCATAGAACTACTAAAGGAGGATTGACAAAAAATATTATTATATGAAAATTGTTTTGGAAAGTATAACTGTACAGTTATTGCAATAGAGACATGATGAAGCAAAAGTTAAAGTTGAAATACTCAGAATAACATTTAGGGCCATATTATATTTAGAAGAAATTATATTTCATAAAACATTTTATTTTATTAAGTTAAACTATATATGATTTTTCTTTATCTTATATATATTTAAGTGTTTATATTCATTTCTATAAATGATGTTTGTTTATTGGTTAAATAGTTCTTAATTTGATAATTTAAAACATGTATAGTTTTCAATGAGATAAAATAGAAAATTCTGATAGAAATGTTTCTCGAATCTGCTGAATCATTGATGTGGAATTATTTGTTATATTCAGTGTAAAATATACCAATTGTATACAATTTCCCTCCCAGAAATTCATTAACTGTACCCTCAGTTTTCCTATATTCTCTCAGGATATTATTAATTTGAGTACTGATGATCTAGCATTTGACTTCATTTTCCAGATGTCTGGCTCTAGGTGAGTGATCACACCATTGCAATTATCTTGCTTTTGAAGATCTTTTTTTGTATAGTTCTTCTGTGTATTCTTGCCACCTCTTCTTAATATCTTCTGCTTCTGTTAGGTCCATACCATTTATGTCCTTTATCGAGCCCATCTTTGCATGAAATGTTCCCTTGGTATCTCTATAATTTTCTTGAAGAGATCTCTAGTCTTTCCCATTCTGTTCTTTTCCTCTATTTCTTTGCATTGATCACTGAAGAAGTCTTTTTTATCTCTTCTTGCTATTCTTTGGAACTCTGCATTCAGATGCTTATATCTTTCCTTTTCTCCAGCTAGTGGAGGTGATGGAATTCCAGTTGAGCTGTTTCAAATCCTGAAAGATGATGCTGTGAAAGTGCTACACTCAATATGCTAGCAAATTTGGAATACTCAGAAGTGGCCACAGGACTGGAAAAGGTCAATTTTCATTCCACTCCCAAAGAAAGGCAATGCCAAAGAATGCTCAAACTACCACACAACTGCACTCATTTCACACACTGTTAAAGTAATGCTCAAAATTCTCCAAGCCAAGCTTCCGCAATATGTGAACTGTGAACTTCCAGTCGCTCAAGCTGGATTTAGAAAAGGTAGAGGAACCAGAGGTCAAATTGCCAACATCCGCTGGATCACTGAAAAAGCAAGAGAGTTCCAGAGAAACATCTATTTCTCCTTTATTGACTATGCCAAAGCCTTTGCCTGTGTGGATCACAATAAACTGTGGAAAATTCACAAAGCAATGGGAATACCAGACCACCTGAGCTGCTTCTTGAGAAATCTGTGTGCAGGTCAGGAAGCAACAGTTAGAACTGGACATGGAACAACANTGAACTGATCTAGTACTTTATTTATTAATGATCTAGTATTTAACCATATATTGAATACACAGACATGTCCCCTGAAGTGATACAGATTTTTTTTAAGTCATCCTGGCTCTATGTTTCAGATTTCAAAATAGTTCCTTCCACTTTCATATTACTGTCCACTTCAACCCATCTTACTCATCAAGAGCAACATTAATATTAACTTAAATGACAACCAAAATGCTTAATACACAATTTCTCTTCTCTCCTTAACAGTCTTGATTTATGCCGACCCTATTCTTAGACAACAGTTCTTAGATAATGTATTTATTATTAACAATTTTCCCTCCATAAGGGATCACTTAATTACCAATCTGACACTCAAAACACTTCTATACAGCAGCAATGTGCTTTGGAACAACTAGAGGCAAAGGCATCAGTTGCTGCTTTCAACAAACACAAGAAATTTTAGATAATTTCAGGTACTTGATCCTTTATACCCTGGAAAGGTATGTGTCTGTGCATTACATATTAGCTACAAAAGTGTGCACTGGAAAATATAGATTCTAAGACTTTGTGTGGGAGTAACATTACCATGGTTCCTTCAAAGGGAAGTGCAAAATTTGACACACGGGTCAATTACTAGGTACAGAACCCTCTGAATTACCTAATAGGTAACATACAATGGAGACTGTTTTTTAAAAATCTGTAGATTCCTTTTTGTTGACAACCATGCTGTACTTGTTGAAAGAAGCCTTTGTTTATTTATTAAAGTGAATGTTTGTCATCAGAACATATCCCATCATTTAGCCTCCATTCCTGTGAGCTCAAAATTAAAAACAAACTAAACAAAAACAAAAACCAACAGCAAGCTTTAACTAAAAGATAAATCTATGACCATTTTCCCAGCTTTTGCTTATATGCCACTATGCTCAATATTTTTCTTTTAAGAATCAATGATCCAGTTGAGTCTTGATTTCAACTTAAGGCCATCCATTAGAGAAAGTTAAAGAGCCTGGAAAGGGTCAGCCTCTTCTGCGTCTATTAAGTCTAGGTAGCTTTTGTCTCTAATGGAATCCTTCTGATAATTATTTCATACTTCTGGCAAATCTTGATGGACTCCATTCACCTCAATGCTACCTCTGCAGATCATTCAAGAGCTTCTATTAGGACATCTTAGAGAAACCTCCTTTTTCGCTTTATACTCAAATAAAGGAAGTAAAAAACTAAACTTCAAGAGGGGCTATGCTTTTTAGTGTAATCATAATACTTTCCAGTCTGAACAAGAGGCATCAGCTGTTCTTTCTCTTTTGAAAGCATTTTGACCAGGTGGAAGAATTTTAAACATATACATAGCATACATATACACTGATCTCACTCAAGACCATAGAAAATATTTTCCTATTTATATGCATATGGATTTTTTCACTCTTAAAATTTAGAGAAGGTGAGTCTCTCTCTCTTTCAATGACAACACATCTTTCAATGGGAAAAATGAAATATCTGATCAATAGTTGAGAAAATAAATTACCGTTAACTGCTGAGATTAAACAAAAAGCCAGATTACAATCTCGGACAGTGTATCATAAACTTCTTTTAAAATACAGATTTCCTTTCTGATTGTATTTTGCTTAGTTACTTACAAACACCAATTTTAATTCCCTAGATGTAGAAAACAGCTAGATGACACATGAAAGCTGGCTGAAGATTAAGAATTTGCTGTGAACTTTACACAGAGCAGCTAATAGTCACTTGAGGAATCAAGTGCTGAATATATTAGATTATTCTGACTGCCACTTCTTTATTAGGCCTACTCTAAATGGAACNTTTAATTCCCTAGATGTAGAAAACAGCTAGATGACACATGAAAGCTGGCTGAAGATTAAGAATTTGCTGTGAACTTTACACAGAGCAGCTAATAGTCACTTGAGGAATCAAGTGCTGAATATATTAGATTATTCTGACTGCCACTTCTTTATTAGGCCTACTCTAAATGGAACTCTGGGTCTACTTAGAGCAGGATGGTTTCTCGTAAACCCAGGAAGACCTGTCCACTGCAGAGACAGAGGGAGGGGCTCTTTTCTAGTGTCTGATCACGGTGGAGCCACCACCAGCCAACATTCATTCAGTGCCTTCCACCTAACAGCTTCCACAAAGGCTTTAAGATGGCTGTAGACAAAAATATAATGAGATTACAGTATTTACTAGAGAAAGGTAAGACAAAAGGGAAGTAAAGATTGAAAAACAGTTAAGACCAAGGGTGACATGCACACTCAGAAATACATAACCCATTTTACCTGAGTCACTGGTGCTAGTGGTAAAGAACTCACCTGCCAATGCAGGAGACATAAGAGATATGGGTTTGATTCCTGGGTCAGGAAGATTCCCTGAAGAAGGACCTGGCAACCTACTCCAGTATTCCTGCATGGAGAATCCCATCGACAGAGGAGTCTGGCAGGATATGGTCCACAGGGTGGCAAAGAGTCAGACTCGATTGAAGCAGCTTAGCAAACACACACCAGGCATGGTTAAGTACAAGATTCACAATAAATTTAAGGGGAAAGGCAGGAGATCCTTTTAATAAAGTCCCTGCTGCTGCTGCTGCTGCTGCTAAGTCGCTTCAGTAGTCTCCGACTCTGCGTAACCCCATAGACGGCAGCCCACCAGGCTCCCCGTTCCTGGGGTCCTCCAGGCAAGAACACTGGAGTGGGTTGCCATTTCCTTCTCAATGCAAGAAAGTGAAAAGTGAAAGTGAAGTTGCTCGGTCGTGTCCGACTCCTAGCGACCCCATGGACTGCAGCCTACCAGGCTCCTCTGTCCATGGGATTTTCCAGGCAAGAGTACTGGAGTGGGTAGTAACAAATACGTTCATATGGGCAGGTGTCATTATTTTTGTTTCACAGAAAAGGAAACAAAGGTTCTGAGTAACTGAATGACTTTCACTCAAGGAGATATAGCTGGTAAGAGTCAGAGAGATGATTCAAAGCTCAGTTCTGAAACCAGACTCATGTGCATTTCAAGAAGAGAGCAGGGGGACAAAGTATCCTTCTCAAAACTGTTTTCCATACCTGTATACATTCTTAATGAAAAAAGGTAGAAAAGTCATCCTGCTTAGTTCATAGAAAAATCAACGGGTGTGTTTGTAAATCAATATAAAATAGGATAGTTCAAATAAATAAGGTTTTTCCTCATCTGCTATATAGCATATTTAAATTACCTGTTTTGTTACCTTTTTCTTATTACCATCATTTTCTTATGTTAATTACATAATAAAATACACATATATATACATATATGATGAAACACATATATAATATACTAAAAATACAAAAACAAAAAGTTATTTTTGTAATGTCAACATATCAGTGAAATGAGTATTTACATCCCACAATATAAACATGAGATTTGGCTTTTGATGACACACAAAAGGGAATATTCTGGGACTACTTTTTAAAATATTAACATTCCATCTATTAAAGTCACACAATCATAAACTTCATTTTCCCTTAAGATTTTAAACTTGACTTATCTTAATTTTCTATTGATATATTATCACTTTTAAAAGTATTTAATAACTTGAATAAAATTCCCTTAAGCTTTATAGCATTCATAAACTTACTATATTTTATATATTGAAGATGAAATTAACATTTTAAATACTTCAACTGTTTAAAAAAATCTCCCCTAATACTTAACTTTTTAAAATCTATTATACCAAACCTTTAAATATGACAAATCTTAAATTTTCTTAAACTTCCAAAAATATTATAATCTTAATAAAATTCTTTTACTNAAATTCCCTTAAGCTTTATAGCATTCATAAACTTACTATATTTTATATATTGAAGATGAAATTAACATTTTAAATACTTCAACTGTTTAAAAAAATCTCCCCTAATACTTAACTTTTTAAAATCTATTATACCAAACCTTTAAATATGACAAATCTTAAATTTTCTTAAACTTCCAAAAATATTATAATCTTAATAAAATTCTTTTACTTTCAAATCAAAGCTAAAATTTTAAATAATTTGATATATTTTAAATGGGAACAAAAGCTAATCTACTGGATACATTAGAGTGGTCAATAAACTTCTAATATTCCAACTTAACTAAATATTATATGAAAGTAAAAAGTAAACTATCAATATTTACAGCTGATTTTCAAATTTATAGAAAAACACTAACATTGTATGTTACATTTATATTACATTAAAAATTTTCTCCATATTTAATAAAATTTAAATCTAAATCCTAACTAATTATAGTCAAGTCTAAGTTTAAATGAAAAGAAACTTTGCTGTTGGCACACAATTATATCTGAGATGATTTTGGTATTTCCTCATTAACTTTATATTGATCAGCAATTATTATTAAGACTTGAAATTTTAAGTTGTAGATATGTTTTAAATTATATATGCATGTGATTGTATTATACATATTGTTTTGTAGACTTTTAAAATTTTGAAATAATTATAAACTACAGGAAGTTGCAAAAGTAGTACAAAATTTCCCAGCTTCCCCCAGTGGCTGAGAACTTCCCTGGTGGCTCAGATGGTAAAGAATCTACCTGCAATGTAGAAGACCTGGGTTCAATCCCTGGCTCGGGAAGATTCTCTGGAGTAGGAAATGGTTACCCACTTCAGTATTCTTGCATGGAGAATCCCATGGACAGAGGAGCCAATGGTTGCTGCTGCTGCTGCTAAGTCGCTTCAGTAGTGTCCGACTCTGTATGACCCCATAGACGGTAGCCCACAAGGCTTCCCCGTCCCTGGGATTCTCCAGGCAAGAACACTGGAGTGGGTTGCCATTTCCTTCTCCAACGCATGAAAGTGAAAGGTGAAAGTGAAGTCACTCACTCGTGTCCGAGTCTAGCGACCCCATGGACTTCAGCCTACCAGGCTCCTCTGTCCATGGGATTTTCAAGGCAAAAGTACTGGAGTGGGATGCCATAGCCAATGGTTACATCCTACATAAACGGTTACACCTTACATAAATGTAATACAGTAGCTAAAGCATGAAAGTGACATTTGTGTATATATGTGTGCTCAGTCATGTCTAATCCTTTGAGATCCTATAGTCTGTAGCCCACCATGCTCCTCTGTCCATGGAATTCTACATGCAAGAATACTGGAGTGGGTTGCCATTTCAATTCCAGGGGATCTTCCCAACCCAGAGATTGAACCCATGTCTCTTACGTCTTCTGCATTGGTAGGTAGATTCTTTACCATTGCACTACCTGGGAAGCCCATGACATTTGTACAATACCACTAATTATATTCTGCTTTGTTGAGAATTTACAGTTCTACCCATGTATGTGCACAGACACACAAATACACCTGTATATACTTTCATGCATTTTAATCCCATGTATATATTTGTGTAACTACCACCATAACCTTGTACAAACCTATTTCATTACATAAAACTCTCCTGTGGAAATCTTTTAGTCTACCCCTTCATTACCACCATCCTCATCCTTATCCCTAGGCAACTACTAATTTGTTCTATCTATCTGCTGTTGTGAGAATTATATACAGTCGATTCATGTTATACATGGTTTGTTCTATAAAGTCATGGCAAATACTAATGTGCAAATATTAAATAATATCTCTTGGGGGAAGTTAGTGTGAAATTCTTGTGGGCCTCTGGTAACGTTTTCATTAACCAACCAATATACAGTCTCCTATAAATGAAATCATACAGTATGTAACTGAGGTTTTTATTTTTTCACTCAGTATAATGTCCTGAGATCTGTCCAAGTTATCACATGTAGCAAATTAGTCTTTTTTTTAACTTTATATTTTAAAATAATTATAGATTTACAAGATGTTAGATAAGTAGTACACAGAGGTATTGTATACCTTTCCCCCAATGGTAACATCTTAGATAACTACAGTACTATATTAAAACCAGGAAACTGATATTGGTGCAATCCACAGATCTTATCATCAGATTTCACCAGTCATACTCATTTGCACTCCTGTGTTTGTATCTGTGTGTAGTCTGTGTAATTCTAACACATATGTAGATTCATGTAATCTATACCTCGATCAAGATTCAGAACTATCCATCATCATGAAGATCCCTGTGTTAACTCTTTACAGTCACATCCATTCTCCTTCCCTATTCCACCTCATATCTAACCTCTGCTGCTGCTGCTGCTGCTCCTAAGTCACTTTAGTCGTGTCCAACTCTGTACGACCCCATAGACGGCAGCCCACCAGGCTCCCCCGTCCCTAGGATTCTCCAGGCAAGAACACTTGAGTGGGTTGCCATTTCCTTCTCCAATGCAGGAAAGTGAAAAGTGAAAGTAAAGTCGCTCAGTAGTGTCCGACCCTCAGCGACCCCATGGACTGCAGCCTTCCAGGCTACTCCATCCTTGGGATTTTCCAGGCAAGAGTACTGGAGTGGGTTGCCATTGCCTTCTCCATCTAACCTCTGGTAACTATTAATTTGATCTTCATCTCTATGAATTGACTCATTGGAAAAGACTTTGATGCTGGGAGGGATTGGGGGCAAGAGGAGAAGGGGACCACAGAGGATGAGATGGCTGGATGATATCACTGACTCGATGGATGTGAGTCTGAGTGAAATCCAGGAGTTGGTGATGGACAGGGAGGCCTGGCGTGCTGCAATTCATGGAGTCACAAAGAGTCAGACACGACTGAGCGATTGAACTGAACTGAACTATAATCTTTCATTTTGAAAATGTTAAATGGAATCATGCATGTGCAACCTTTTGAGAGTGGCTTTTATCATTCAGCATAATTCCCTTAAGATTCATCCAAATTGTTACATACATCAATAATATATTCCCTTATATAACTGAGTAGTATTCCAGAATGGATATACCACAATTTATTTTTATCTTTCATCCACTAAAGATTGTTTGAGTTGTTTCTATGAACCATCATTCACAGGTTTTTGTATGCCCTTAAGTTTTCCTTTCTCTGGGATAAATGCCCCAAAATGGAATTGCTGGGTTATACAATAAGAACATGCTTAGTTTTTTTTTTTTTTTTTTTTGGAAGAAACTGCTGAACTAGACTTGGAAATGACCACACCATCTCACATTCCAGTTAGCAATATACAAGTTATTCAGTTTTTTCATGTCCTCGCTAACATCTGATATTATCAGTTTTCATTTGTCCATTCTGATGCGTGTGAAATAACATCTTGTGGTTTTCATTTGTATTTTCTTAATGGTTAATAACGTTGAACAATTTTTCATGTATTCATTTATCGTCTATCTCTCTTCTTTGATGGAAGTTTTATTTATGTATTTTACCCATTTTCTAGCCAGATTTTTGGTCTTTTTATCCTTTATTTTGTGCTGAGTTTTAAGAATTCTTTATATATTCTAGATTCAAGTCCTTTGCATATATGTGGTTTGCAGTACTTTCTCCTGGCCTTTTGGTTATCCTTTCAGCCTTTAAATGAGGTCTTCTACAGAGCAAAAATTTTTAATTCTGATGAAGCCCAAGCTATCACTTTTTTCTTTTATGGATCATCTTTAGAGTTTCATACATTAGAATTGTTTTCCCACCCTTAAGTTCCAGAGTTTCTCCTATGTTTTCTTCTCTATGTTTCCTAGTTTTACACTTTACATTGAAATCTATGATCTGTTACAAATAATTTTTTATAAAATGTAATATGTCAAGATTTTACCTATTTTATTTCACATTTTGCCTGATGTTCAATTGCTTTAGCATCATTTGTTGAAAAGACAATTCTTCCTTCATTGAATTACTTTTGTATCTTTGTCAAAAATCAGTTGGACATATTTGTGTGGGACTATTTCCAGGTTCTCTATTTTTTCATACACATTTTGTTCAATTAAAAATATATTATGAACCTGTTCCCACAAATTTTTTTCAATATCACTTTCCCTAAAGTACGCCATGGGTAGAACATACTATGATTTTTTTAATCACTACCATTTTGGACATTTCATTTTGAGTTTTTGGTAACATAAACCACCCTGTAATGGTTTGTATCACCATCTTTGCATGTATCATAGATCATATTGTATTATTATCTTTGCATGTATCCATGATACATGAGTTTGAGCAAGATCTGGGAAATGGTGAAGGACAGGGAAGCCTGGCATGCTGCAGTCCATGGGGTCAAAAAGAGTTGGACACAACTGAGCAGTTGAACAACGACAATGATGATTTCTTAGGATTACTACAGGCAAGCGGTCACATCAAAGGTGTGCACATTTTTTAGAAAATGAACTCCTTTGGACAATGATAAAGCTCAAGTCAAAGCTATGGTTTTTCCAGTACTCATGTATGGATGTGAGAGCTGAACTATAAAGAAAGCTGAGTGCCAAAGAATTGATGCTTTTGAACTGTGGTGCTGGAGAAGACTCTTAAGAGTCCCTTGGACAGCAAGGAGATCAAACCAGTCAATTCTAGTGGAAATCAACCCTGAATATTCATTGGAACTACTCAATGACATGAATTTGAGCAATCTCCAGGAGATAACGACGGACACAGAAGCCTGGCATACTGCAGTCCATGGGGTCACAAAGAATCGGACACAACTGAGCAAATGAACAACAACAAATGCTTAAAAACATATGTATGTGTGTAAGACAAAGAGGTAAAAAGGGAGAATCGGTGAATGGAGTAGGATACCATGAAGCTATTCACTGCTATTCATACAAGATTCATAGCATTTCATGTTTGTTGAAAATCAGTGACTGAATCAGGGTTCTCAGAGTGATCTGCTGCAGGGTGAAGGGGAACTTCTATCTCCTCCCCTGACATAGTATCACATAATTGCTTAAATGCCACTATCTCCTCCCCTTAAATACTATCATATAATTGATTAAATGCCACATACTCCACAGAGAAACCTGGATATATGTGTCTCAGGAAGTCAAGTTTGAAAGTAGACTGAGTAGAATTCATTACTTATAGGTCAATATTTTAACTCAAAGAACATTTAACTAGCCTTGTAAAGGGCACCTGCCTGATATTAATACAAGATGTCTCCAAAAGGCAGTCACAAAGTTGAACAGGAAAAGAGGGGAGAGAAAGATGACTCTTGGCTCTACACATGTAAAAAAGCCTCTTGAGAATATAATACCTACATTGGACTAAAGACAGGCAGGTGGAATGTGGGAAATGGCATTTTAGAGACAGGCAAAGGTGTGATCCCCCCCAAAATGAGCATGCACCTGGGTCACTCCATGAGTGTGCATGTACTAGGGGGATGGAAATAATTTTGGAAAGGTGGGATCAAAGCATAAACTGGAATCTTGAGTAGAGGCCGGTAGGTTACGTTGAAATTGGGAACCTTTTGAAGTTTTGACATGGGAACAGATGATCAGAGCTGTCCTTTAGAAAGATAACTGTGACTATAATATTTGAACAGCCTAGAGTGGGAGAAAGACCACAGGCAAGTCAGCTGAGGAAGCTACTACCTAAGTCTAGGAAGAAGAAACTCAGCTCTGAACTCTGACAGATGCAGTGGGGAAATATTAAAACTGGTGAACCTACACTCCTAGATTCACCTGTAGATGATCTCACAGAAGTTAAGGGGAATAATATTTGCCTCGAGGGAAGAGGCAGGTGCATCACTGCTCCATTGGAGCCATGGAATCAATGTAGTTGACAGCAAGGACTCTAGAGCCAAAATGCCTGGGTTGTCATCCCAGAACTTGCCGTTACTATATAACCCCTAGTAAGGAACTTTTTGTGCCTTGGTTTTCTCAACTGTAAAATGGGAATGATAATAGTATCCATTTCTATATTATTCCTTTTGTTATTATCATTATTTTTTGAGCTGCTTAAAGAAAAGAAATTTGTGACTGCGTTCGCTTGACAAGATCCTCTCGTCTATAAAAAAGGAAGGAACTGTAGGAGATAGTGAACGACAGGGAAGCCTGGTGTGCTGCAGTCCATGGGGTTGCAAAGAGTTGGACATGACTGAGCAACTGAACAACAAATGTGAGCAGAGGAAGTCTCTAACAACAGTGCTTCTCTCATTCTAACGTGCAAGCCTATTACCTGGGGATCCTGTTAAAATGCAGATTCTGAGTCAGTAGATATGAGGTGGGGCCTGAGATTCCCCATTTCTAACAATATCTCAGCTGCTGTGAAAGGATCTGACAGCTCCTTCACTGCTTTATCTACTTCTCTTTCCTTCTTACCAGCAGGCTTATCTTGAACTTTGGATATTAGGGGTATTTCTAGCACTTAATGTCATAACACTGTTTTCAGAGAAATTTTCCTTCATACAATAATAATTACAAAATGATTCTTATGATATATGCCAAGTGCTTTATATTCTTTATCTCAGATTCTCAGAGCAAATCTTTTAAGGATAAGGTGCTATGAAGCTCATTTTACTGATGAAAAAACATAAAGAGTCTAAGTAACATGTTTGAGGTCATACAGCTCAAAAGGGCAGACCTAGGACTCAAATTCAGGGTGTGTAACACCCAGTCTTGGACTCTTCTCAGACATTTTGCTATTTTCCAGGGGATATGACTTCCGTGGACACTCCAGAGGGCAGAAGCAGCAGAAATCAGAAAAGAAAGAGCCAAAGGATGTGTAGTTATTCAGGTCTCCAGCCCATCTGTTTTGTGGAGATCTTGTCATCTTGTAAATATTGAGTTTTAGGATTTATAGGTAGCCCTTGCCCCATACACAAAGCCTTATTTCAGACTTCGGTTATTCTTAAACAGAATCTTTTTTGGAAAGGTATATCCCAAGACCTTTAGCTCACTTGTCAGGACACATTATAAAAAGTGAATGCATTCTGAGTATTGATTAAAAGATACTAAGATTGTAAATCTGGTGGTAACTAAAGTTACTGTGATGATCATTTTGTAATGTATAGAAATATCAAATCACTAAGTTGTGCACCTGGAATTAACATGGTGTAGGAGGTCAAGTATACTTTAAAAACAAAAGGTTATGAGTCTGGAAGTAGTAACATGACAAGTCTGACATACACATACATTTCTATTTTATCTGCTAGATCCTTGAAAAATAATACCTCTCCTTAGATATTAGCTACAGGAACTATGATTAGTTCACACCATGCACTACTGTGTGGAGGGATAAGGATGCAGAGCGAATCCTTCCCTCAGGGTCACCTTATGCCTTCGAAGGAGGCATGGTTTCGAAGGAGAAGAGATATCCACCCAAACATGATCAGATATGTGGGATCATGTGAGCAGTAAACAAGCTGATTTGGCTCTGATGCTCCATCCCCAGCAGATGAGACCTCGATAAGCTCCTCCAGAGGTATTAATATCTTTATATAACATTATCACAGTCTTTATCAAACTGCATTACAATCTGTCTATTTTCAGGTCTGTTTTTCCTAAAACAACTTTCTAAATTTTTGTTTTTCACATATTCCCTTAATGATTCTTCTCATTAATCCTATAATTGCTCAGTACACACTTCATGGCTTTTTGCTTTTGTTTTTTTCCCCTACATCTATGTATTGCCTGTGTTATAATTTTAAAAAGCTTTCCATTAATGCTTTTTAGTTAAATACACTTATTTTTAAAGTACCTTTATATCACTCCATGACTGAAAAACCAGGATCGTTTAGATGGTAAATGTAATTAGACAGTAAATGCAAATATGTAATAATTGGAATTTTAAAAATAATCAATTCATCATCTAAAGTCATTACATATACCCCCCCTTGGGATATTTATTACTTTAAGAAGAGCTGCCCTGGAAGACATGACCCAAGGGTAAATGCCCACGTTAATTTTTCTGTTCTCACCATTTTTCTAAGTTCCTAGTCTACATTTAGTGATGAATTAATGAAGGCATAAGTATGCACCAAATGCATTAATATGGGCAGGCAGTGCTTTGGCTGGGACAGTTAGAGATGATGTTTATAGGGAATGTAATATTTAAGCCAGACCTTTGATTTTGAGAAGCAAGTGGAGAAGGGGCAAAGAGATGTAAGACCATTCCAAATATCTGCCTAGGTATGGAGATGATAAGACCAGAGGCGTCTTCAATGTATCAGTTTTACAGTGGCAGATTTATGGATCTTAATCAGCTACTTCTCTCAGGGACAAAGTTTCACTCTCAGAGCAGTGACTAATGATGGGAATTCTCAGCCTGGCAGAAAATTTGAGGGTAGCATATTCTTGGGTGGGGATTTGAGAGGGGATTTCAGCACCCCAGAAACCACATTTCTAAAGAGCTGCTTCGGAAAGGAGCTTCTTGTAGCAGCTGTCAAATGAAAAGGGCACAAACCAGTAGGTTTGTGGACACTTAAGAAGACATTAATATGCAGTCTGAAATCCTAACATACAATGTAATCCAGGATGTTCTCAGGAATGTAATTTTTGATTGAATCCAAATGTCTACATTAGCCTTAAGAACACACTCTTCCCACTAGGAGAAAAACAATTTAAAATCTATGAAATTGTCTCCAATTAGACTTAACTGATCATTTGTCCCCATGTGGCCAAGCTGCTGCTTAGGCTATGACTCCCTAGAAGGTTTATGGTAATGAAATGTGCAATAAATAGGTTTAATAAATGTTCCTGTGCCTTGGTTGTGGGCACTTGTTCTTGCAAGACATTCACTTAAAAACAAAGCAGCAATCCTTCTGATACCATGGTTATCCCGTGAATGAGGCAACTTTCTATTGCACTGCAGCCTCACCAGATGAGCTCAGGGTTTCTCCATACACAGACCTTTATATAAACAATTAGATAAGGCCTTGCATGGCTTCAGCACAATGTGGAACAGCCAATAAGATCTGCTATCATAACGCTGCTTAACAATGGTAGGGGGTAGGGATAGAGATTTGGTTTAGATAAGAATTCCCATCCCACCCCAGAAATTCACAGGGCAGAACTACAAAGAAAAAACATGAAAGGTTGCTAGAAAAAAACTGAAACAGGGAGAAATGTATTTGATTAAGACATAGGAGCTATTACTGGAAAGAGTGCAAAAAGCCTTTCCGTTCTGCAAGGGGGCCTGAGCATATGACACAGAGTGTGGGTTGCTTCTAATTCCTCTAATTCAGCGATAACGTCCCCTTCTGCACACACAACTGCAGAAGGAGCCTGGGTACCCAAGGAGTCAAGTGTTTGCAGATGCATCAGAATTAGCCACCATTTAAGAAACCCACCATCTTTCAGAATGAATTCCCTACATGTCACAATAAGTTCAATTGGAAAGAAAAGAACTAAATTTTCTGTTACTTTGCTATACACATCCTCCCACCTGTATGTTGGATGTTTCAAACTACCAAAGGCTTCGAGAATTTACCCAGGCGTATTATTAATGCCAGCCTGCCACTGCACGAACACAAACAGGCAAGATTTGGAGTACTTCAAAACTGACTGCCTAATTTGAAATTGCTTGAGTGTAGTTAATCAATATTTGCTTTTTCTGAGAGATGAAGAAAGTATATTATGGTGCTGATTTCATCATTTATATGTTAAGAAAGAGTACAAAAGCTGTGTAGCAGTTCCAACGATAGGCTTTGGAAGCAGAAATATCCAAATTATAAACATTCATGAACTGTAGCCTTGGACAAGTTACCTAACATATAAAACCATAGTCTTGGCTATAAAATGGTGATAAGACTAGTTCTTCATCCACAGAGTACATAGTGAGGGTATGTAAAATAGCATAGTGCACACTCATGGCAAAAGCTCAGTAACTATTATTACTATTAACTTAAAATATTTCTCCCTTTCATCTTTTTTCCTTCTTTAGTGTTGGCAGGGGCTGTGATACTGACTAAAGCCAAAGGTGTAAACTCTTAACACCTAATGAGGCTAAGCAAGTCATGTAAGCAAACAATGTGAGTGAGGATTTTTAAGACTTTGAACATGACCAATAGATGGCAATTGACTATTGTCTAGGTCAGTGACTATTACTGTGCCACACAGGACAGTATCTGCTTTATCAAAATGGAATGGGATTATGAGCTCACCGTTGCTGAGTTTTTCCAGAAAAATCTGGATTCTTTTAAAATGTGTCATCTCCTAATTTTTAAACACTGGCAAAGGATTCAATATATTATGATTCAACAGAATGTGAATTCAAAATAATTCAGTGGGTACTGAATTATACATTACATTGAATTATATTGGATACTATTATCTCCATTGACAGGCAGATGAGGCTTAGAGAAGTCAAGTCCCAGGTGTCTGACCCCAGTTGTTTGCTCTATGTCAGTCACTAGCCATACCTTTCTCTTCTCAAGAGGACTCACACTCAGAGCTATAGTGACTGTTGTTCCATGTAGAAGGAAAAAAACACTGAAGAGCAGAACAGTGCTAAATTCCAGTAATCATTATTTCTAATTCTTCTAATGTATTTAAGAAGACTTTCCGTGAATTTCCTTAACTAGATTATTAAGGTTTTGGTTAAAATAAAACTAATGATATTCAAATGTATTCCTTTTTTCATCAATGAGATCTTAATCCAGGGAGTTAGCCAAGAATGATGGGAAGAAAAACCTGAAAAATTAGATACAGATCTGAGTTCAACTGCTTAATTTCTTTACGACCCTGGGTATGACTTTAGGTGATAGTGAGATGGGGCATTGAAGCAAATAATCTCTGAAATCTCTTGAATCCCTAAACATACACAACAACCATGTTCCACAGCCCTTTGGACTGACAAAATTTTGCCCAAATATTTAATAGGTTGTACAGTAGCACACTGAACGTACTTATCCACACGGAGTGCAAGGTCCTGAGGGGGATAAGAGATGAATGAAAACCCTGCCAACCTACTCCCATTGCTGCCTTCCATTTATACTGTCTGCTAGTCTGCAAAGCATTTTCTTACCCATTGTGTCATTTGATCACTTTATTGGAAAGGAAAACAAGGTGCACCAGGGTAAAGAGAGCTTGTTCAAGGCTTCACAGCTTTTACATGGCAGAGCCTGGCATAAAACCCTTCTTCCCAGGCCCTACTTTCTCACTTAATAGAATAAATAAAACCTACAACTGTCACCTTAGCAGTAGCTGCCACCTCCACCACCACAATTAAGATACGCAGAGCGTTTATCATGTGCTGGGAACCATGCTAAAAGTGTTACATGACATTTGTGATATCGTTTAATCTTCCCTATGCTCTGTGGGAATGGGTACAGGTATCTCTGTCTACAGGCAGATGAGGCTTAGAAAAATAACGTCTCCAAGGTCATAGAGACAGTGCTGAAATGAGGAATAATTAAAAATTACTCTGTCCAGTTCTGACCTATCTCAGTACATGCAGTTAACAACTGTAATTAGAATGATACCAGAGGAGAGGAAAAGGGTTGAGGAAACCAAGAAAGATTTCCAGGAGAAGGAATATTACAGAGGGGGCAAGACTTGCTAGGTGAGATGGTCTAAAGATGCAGATGCCAAAAGGCCTTTTCAAGAATGGGTTTTGGCTGGCTGGTACAGGAGAGAGAGCCACGATTCACACGCTTCCAAGAAGCACCAGTCCCACTGTGGTGTAAGGTTACATCGCATGGTGTAACCTACATACTCTGCAGTGTAAATGGTGCCCTCAGAGTTGTGTAAGGTGGCAGCCTTGAGAGAATGAAGCTAGGACAGTAGATTGGCTCTAAATGACAGAGAGCTTTGAATGCTGCACCTGGTTTAGCCCAGTTGGTAATGAGAAATGTACTGAAACTTTTTTAGTGTCCTGGGGAGTTGCATGACCACTCAAGACATATTCATATAATAGTGGGATTAGATAGAGAAGAAGAGTAGAGGAAGACAGATTAATTAGGAGACTTTGGTATAGTGAGTGATAAACAACCATGAAGACAAGGAAAAGCGAAGAGAAGGGTTTTGATCTGAGAAGCATTATTAAAACTGACTGGCATTACTGGTTTCATATGTATGTATGAAGGAGAGAGAAAAATCATTAATTTTCTAATTGGAGAGTTTAAGTGACTTATGTGAGAAACATGGAAGTCAGGAAAAGAACCAATTGGGGACATTTTAGTTGTATTGAGTTTCAGTGAAAGCAGATCATGCCAGTAGAAATATATCTAGAAGTCTGTGATTGGACCTTATGGAAGTCCTAACAGCTGAGATAGAACTTTTGGAGGTCTTCCAGCCTGCAGGAAGAGTTGAAGTCACTGGGCCCTTATCATGAGTCATGCTCCATTGATTTTCTTTGGGGATGTGTCTGGGGCTAGGGGATCTCTCTCTAAAATGCAGCTCTTTAAATGGAATATGCACATCCATCCTGGCAAAGAACATTCCCACTGTCTTGAGGAAACCTTCCCAATATAAATTGACCCATGCAAAAGGCAATTAGTATTAATAATTTTCACAAATGCAGGAGTGTCAGTAATATTCACAAAATGATTTAATTTAAAAATTCTATAAGGTACGGTGACTCACAAAACTCCTGTGAAGTATATTCATAAATATTGATTAAAGAGATGGCATAAACCAGATGGTGGAACACCATGATTCCTGGATTCTGTAAATAGCAATTACTATGAGGGATCAGTCTCAGGTAGAGAATTAAATTAAAAGCTCAGCATCAAAACTACTTCTATAATACTATATTTTATAGAATTAGGGATATACTTTGTTTATTTTAAAATTTCTACTTAAATTATAAAAATAATGTTACAAGATTATAGAAAATCTGGTGTGGAGGAGGAAGTGATCCATAATTTCCTACAACTATTTTCACATTTATATTTTTATACTGTTATCATCTTTGGGTACATTCAATTATTATGTATCTTGTTTTTTCTCTTAACAATTGCTCTTCTGTATTTTTCATGACAGACTTCATAGCTATTAAATGGCCACATGACATTTCACTGAATGGATGCACCAAAAGTGACTGAGCCAAGCTCTGGTGATCAGAATCTAATTTATTTATACTTTTCAAAACAGTGCCATACTCAGGGTTCTTGTGCATATTTTTCTGTATTTTGTATTATTTCTATGAGTTGCTGCTGCTGCTAAGTCACTTCAGTTGTGTCCGATTCTGTGCGACCCCATAGACGGCAACCCATCAGGCTCTACCATCCCTGGGATTCTCCAGGCAAGAACACTGGAGTAGGTTGCCATTTCCTTCTCCAATGCATGAAAGTGAAAAGTTAGGTTTCCATAAATGGAATTACTGTATCAAAGGAAACCTATATACATTTTATGGCTCTTAATACATGCACCAGAATTCATCTCTCAAATATTACTCTGATTTTCCCAAGTACAAGTAATGTCTGATGGCATATAATTTTAAAGTTGCTATCTAAGTAGTGAAAGAATTTGTCTCCTTTTTATTAAAACTAAATCTCTTTTTTTTTAATTAAATCTTTTTTGAAGCTAAGACATTTTCTGTAATAGCAGATATATAAGTGTATGGTTGCATGTAAACCAGTATTTCCTTTCACAAAAGCAGCAACATGGATCCATTTCTATGTAAGATCCCAATCAGAACAATGGTGAATCTAGTGTAGACCTTTGGAGGTTTTGTGGCATATTTTGACATTTTAAGTGTGTTCATTGAAACTTTATCAAACACTTAGTATATGCCAGCCTCCACGGGATACAAAGGGTAACAGACAAGGGTAAAGGGCATTACAAGCACAAAAAACAGCATTTGTAAAGGAGTGAGTGTGTGACAAAAAATAACATTTTCATTGAACTGTAGTTACTCATTATTTGAGATAAAAGGTGTTGTGTATCAGTTATCTATTGCTGTGTAACAAACTACTCTGAAACATGGTTTTAAACAATGTTTAAAATTCTTCATAATTGTGTAGGTTGGCTGGATGGATGTTCTGAAGCTTTGGCTGCATGCACAAATGCAGCCTATTTCTCTGGAGGTTTGGCTTGTGCTGGACTCAGCTGGAACATCTGGGCTAGCTAAGCTCCTCTTGCAGAAAAGTCATTCATTCTCAAAAGACTGGGCTGTACTTCTTCAAATGGTGCCAGCAGAGTTTCAAGAGGGGAAGCCCCAGTGCATAAACACTTATCAAGTTTCTACTTGAGTCACATGTGTTGATATTCTAGTAGCCAAAGCAAGTCACACAGCCAAGCCCACCCTCAACATGTGAGGGCACTATTACATGGACCCTTGGAGGTGTGATTCTTTGGGATTCGGTAGAGAAACAGACTCTCATGGTTTCAATGAGGGGAACAATGGGCAATGAGACTGGATACAGCTGCCAGATTGCTTCAGCCTTCCTCTGCTATTACTAGGTTAAGATTTTTTTCCTTATAAATTCCTAAGAATGACTGGAAAGTTGGAAAGTTTTTAAAAGTTTTAGAGGCATGGAAGGGTCTTCTGTGAAGGTGTTGTGCTCTGATCTCTAGTTTTAGGAAGATGACTTAGAAGAGACTGCATGGTATTAGACAGGGGATCATTAGGATACAACCAAGATCATCACAATGGAAAGATCATGGAGAGGAGAAAAAATCATTGAGAAACATTTACTAGTAATAACAATAGTAAGATATTTACTGATCACTAACTATGTGCCTACAATCATATCTCACCCATCCATATTAACAATCACTTTATATAGATGTACTTAACTCTATTTCACACGATAAGGAAACAGGCTAAATGGTTAACATTCTAAGGTATTTGAGACACATTTTTAAACTAGGATTACATCTTCCATCTGCTTGAAGCCAAAGTCATTTTTTCTCTACCTTGCTGAAGAATGAAAGGTTAGAAACTGCCTCTGTGGTGGATAAATCAGGAGAGAAAAACCACTTGCTCATCTCTCATATTTAGTACTCATCAGGTCAAGTATCAAGGGAATAGTGGTGTCCTGGCTGGTAAAGGCTGGGGTCGAGTGAGGAAGAAATGGGAAGGAGAGAGAAGGACTGAACATAGTGGCTTGGTATTTTTGGCACAAACACTGAAGGTTTCTGATCTCTGCTCCAGTAGCAGCAATCTCTGAGCAATCGGGGACTCATCCCTGGGAGAGAGCAAGTCTGGAGTTATTGGTATGATGCAGAGAAGATGGATAATGAAATGCAATTTAAATTCTACATTCATTTGTTAATTTTTTTAACACCAGTTTCCTCCTCCCCTCTTCATTTCTCCCTTTCAACTGGCTCTTTGTGGGTGGGTAACTCTTCTGAAATGCTTACTTCCCTCTTCTTTTGTCTTTCTGTCTTGGTCCCTGGGGAGAATGGAAATTAGCTAAGTGTGATGGGTGTTCAGGAGGCAGGGTTTGGTCCTTGGCCAAGACAGAACTAATTCCCCCTAGTAGCCAAAAGTATCAGCTGAAAGGGTTTCTTTGTTTCTTCAATATTCCAAATCAGGGCAGTTGCTATCTGTTTTAAGAAATCCATGATCCACCCAAACATATCTCTCAAATCAATTAAAATATCAATTAACATGAACCAAGTGGTAGACAGGGGAGTCAGTTTGGAGATACATAAAACAGAATAAAAAGTCATTTACTTACAATGAATGTACAGCCTTTATGTGGGGGGTAGTGAATCTTGCAGCAGAAAGTTATCATGTAAACAATAGTCATAACATAATATAGACTGAAATAAATGCTAAGTAGGTGGCTCAGATGGTAAAGAATCTGCCTACAATGTAAGAGACCTGGGTTCAATCCCTGGGTCAGGAAGATCCCCTGAAGAAGAGAATGACTAGCCACTCCTGTATTCCTGCCTGTAGAAGTCCATGGGGTCACAGGAGTCAGACATGACTAAGCCACTAACACTTTCAATTCAGAGATAGGTACCCGATGCTGATAGCTCAGTTGTTAAAGAATCTGCCTGCAATGCAGAAGACCCTGGTTTGATTCCTGGGTTGGGAAGATCTGCTTGAGAAAAGATAGGTTACCCTCTCCAGTATTCCTGGGCTTCATTTATGACTCAGCTGGTAAAAGAATCCCGCCTGCAATACAGGAGAACTGGGTTCAGTCCCTGGGTTGGGAAGATCCCCTCGAGAAGGGAAAGGGTACCCACTCTAGTATTCCGTCCTGGAGAATTCAAAGAATTGGACATGGCTGAGCAGCTTTCAGTTTCACTTTCACCTGATGCTGTGGAGAGGCAGAGAAAGGAAAATTTCATGTAAAGGAAGACACTGAGCTGATCTTTGAAAGATGAGAAGAGGCTAAGAAGGGTGCTCAAGGTAGAGAGCACAGCCTGAACAAGCCTAGGAAATGCCTGACATGGTTATAAATGACTGGACTGTCAGGGTTAACAATTACAGATTTTTGGACAATGTAAGAAATCTCAGGATTTTCCGAAATCATTTTTCTCCAATAAACTGTCCTCTGAAAAATTCCATTCATTCAAAAGGATGTCAAAACATCACTAATCTTAGGTTATTTTTCTCTTGATTAGTTATCTTCAAGTAGTGGAAACTTCAAGCTTTATTACTCATCTACTCCTTGGAGATTTAGCAAAGAGGTGACAAAGTGAAACACATCAAACCACACTCTCCTATTATTTGTTATCCTCATGTGCACCTTGCCTGGCACACAGTGTATACTTAATAAATCTTTGTTGCCTGGACAAAAGGAAGCATATTTTCCATTATTCAGAAACCTAATGGAGCTCTTAAGTTACTTAGCTCTCATGTATCTGTCTGGATGGGCTGGGTTATGATGTGGTAGCAAACAGCTCCAAAGATCTCAGTGGCTTAACATAGAACAGATTTATTTCTTGCTTGTGCTCCTGGTCCAGTGCAGGTCAGCAGAGAGGTTTTACATTAACGACTCAGGGACTGAAAGAGGCTCCATCTTGACTCACACTTTCTGAGTCATCAAGACAGAGAAACAAGGATGTGGCAAATCCTCTACTAGCTCTTAAAGCTCCCATCCACATGTTATTCAGGTTACTTTGTCTCACGGTTAATTGTCCAGAGAAAATCATGTAGCCAGATCTGACCTCAGGGAAGAGGAAGAGAATCACAGTACTTGTGAACAGCTCTAATGATCCCCATGCTGGAACACTCACATGGTTGGTCCATTTAACTCAGCTTTCATTGAAAGAAATAATCAATGCAGTTTTGTGAATAAATATTGTGAAGATACTATTACTTTTGTGTACATAAGCAAGAAAGTAACCCCCCTTTACCAGATTTTGTGCATAAATAAAATTATCCACAAATTTTCTTAACAGAATTTTCTGCTAGTCGAGCAAATCACAGTATTTTGCCTTGAATCATTTTAAGTCTCGGCCTAGTTTCCATGTCAATGGCAGTCCACTTGGTACTTCTTGCCTCTTATGAGATGATAGCATTTGCTCTAAAAACCTTGTTCAGTCATTGAACATCTTGCAGAAATTTAGCTAGTGTAGATATATGCCTAGCGCTTGTACTAACATTTTCTGTCTTCTATTCTGACACTTATTAGATGATTGCTTTAAAGCTATTTTTGAAGAGAGGGCTTGAAAGAGGAGAATGGATCAATCACTGTTTAGCCTGCTAGACCCTCTTTGATGTACAGTAACCAAAAGTCATTCTCATCACATCACAGAAGGTTTAGGTGAGGCAAGCTTGTGATCTCAGCTGAATTCTTAATACACGATAGGCTGTCTAGTGTCCCCACACAGGGGATGTAATTCAGTGTATAATAAAAGCTCAGTGCCCTTATTGCTGTTACTATACACAGCAGACTTACTATATACCATCTATTGTATTTTTTTGGATGAAAGAAAAAATATTAAATTATTTCCTGACTGTCTTTCAAAGTCTACTTAACCAATTCACTGCTGCTAATTAGCATCCGGGTGCCCTCATAGAGCAACAGCCTGGGCAATTCCTAGTCTTCCTCGTGAATCAGACCTCCATAAGACTACTGTCCCCTTGTGGTGATGAACAAATTATGCCTATGCCATGATAAACTTGAGGCTGTTTTCAAAGGACTTGGAACATGCTGGCCATCTCGTTGTATTATCTGTCAATTGAAATCATAGAATAAGGTAAAATAAGGTCCAAAGATAGCTTTGTATATTGACCTTTGCTCAAGAAAATGCTCAATGGCTGAGACAGTTCATAGATAACCTAGTTTCTTAGCCTCTTGGCCTCTTGCAACAATAATGTAGTTGCCACCTCAGCAGACATATTATATAATCAATACTTAGATGGCCATTATTGCTGTCGGGCATTAAAAAGTGCATTCAAGAGGCATGAGACTCTTCTGGAAACACTCATTTTGTCAACCAGGGCAGTCCTTAGGGAGGGTTTCCCTCCAAAAGCAGCCAGCCAGAGGAAATGTCGACCATGTCAAATGTCAGGCAGAGTTTCTAGGGCAGCAATATACCATGGGTCTCTTCCCTCCCCCAGTAGGTTCCTGGACATAGGAGTGACTCTTACTGATCAATCTAAGAAACCATCCATTCTGGGTGTCCAAATATTTCTTTTACCTTTTTGATTCAGATTTTTCCTCCAACCCAAACATTATGAAAAGCAGAGATTGAGCCTTTCTATCTATCATTGTAACCCCACTAATGAATACTAACTGGACAAAGGAAGTTGAAAACACAAAATACACAAAAAAAGAAAAGAAAACAAAACAAACCCCACAACCTTGTGGCCCCAAATGTGAAGGAATATTTTTTCTTTGTAAATATGAGTAAAAAAATGATATTGCTCACCTAATCTCTCAAGGGCTATAATGCCCTGTGGGATGGAGTAAGGAAACCATTTCATTAAAAAATTTATGGTTTGAGTCTCAGGAAGACATTTTCTGAATTTGACATTTTTTATTTGAGAAAGTAGAGATATAGCTGATTTTTCCCAGAGTTTGTGTTTATTTTCTAGAGATTACGAATAGTTTTATACAAAGGCAGAATTAGGTCATGCTTTCCATGATCATTAAAGACCTGTATTAAAAACTTTAGTAATACATATATTGCTAGAATGTATCTCATTTATTTTGTGAAAACCACAGTCATAAGGGGATATGGAATGAGAAGAGGCATGTTAAAATGCTAACAAAGAAATCTCTTCTCAGTTCCCCGCCACCCTCCAAAAAATATTCAAGCACGCATGTAGGATTTGCAATCATGCTTCAGCGGGGGGGTCAGAGATCAAAAATAAATGGTGGGCCACAACATGCAGAGCTTTTAAAAAATAATGTCACATTCTTTCATTCTCAGCATAAGAAATGGGCAACTTGTTCAGGGCAAATAATTGTTTGAACTGAGGATTTTATTATTAATCTCTGAAGACTGCTGAATTTAGGGTCACAGTAAGGGTTGATTAGGTACAAGGTGCATAAAGCTCTCCTCTGTCGATGCTATTGAAAGAAGCAAGTAATTTAGATTCAGAATTGGTCTTGGATTGAAGCTCACTCCATTACCGACCATTTTCAATTTCAGCTATACAATAAACATCAAGCTCGGCAAGGAAATTAGTACATTTGGTAATGTATTGGAAGAGATGGGTGGGTCTTTGACAAGATGACACTTATCACCAAAGCTTCAGTTAATGAAACCCTTGAGTGGTATCTGCGTTTGACATATTTTGACATTTTTTGAAATCACATCCAGCGTTTTTTCCCCCACAATGTTCTTCTTTATGAGAGAAAAAAATCCATCTATCTTTAAAATGAGTACTGAAGTACTGCAATATTATTGGAAAAAAAAATTAAAGAGATGCCGTCTGCCACTGACAGGAAGAACAGGGCACTTTCTCAAAATCCATAAGAAGCAACAGATTCATAGGATAAATTTTATTCAAATAAAGCCCCCAATGTATTTCCAGGAGAGGCTTCAGACTTAAATGGAGCATGTTTTATCATACCTTCCCTAAAAGTACCTTTCACTGTAAAATGTGATCTCATTAATGTGACTATGATTTACATTGCTACAGAAAAATTTGCCAATTTTGGGTAATTATTTCCGAACAAAACAGTTTTCTTTTTTTTCTCCCTGCCAGGAGAATGCTTGTACCTTGGTAAAGGTGGAACTTTTAAAAGAGAAAATAATGAAAGGGAACAGAAAATGAAGACCATATAGCAAAAAAAAAAAAAAAAAAAGTTGAGAAAGAAAACTGCAGGGGAAAATAAAAGTACAAAATAAATAGGGGAAAAGCAGATAAGAATGAAGCCATCAAGAATGAGCAATTTCTGGCCCTAAACTAGTTCTGACTAGATCACAATCCATATTCTCTCACCAGAGTTCTCACGTTTATGTATAATTAAATGCTGTTTTATTGCCAACTGGCCTAGATAATGAAAAACCAGAAAAGGAAGGAAAATGCTTCCAAAGTGACTGAAAATTTAGGCTCACACATTCTGAGGAGTGGTTTTTGTTATTTACTTTTTAGTTTTTTTCTGAAAGCTGGGTAAAATTATTATGTATTCAGATATTTTAAATCTCACACAGCTCTATTGTTCATGCGATGTTTTTTATCCAGTGCTAGGGGAACAATACAACAAAAAATACAAAGCGTGCTAAATGGGGGGGCCTTCCTGAACCCTACCAGACCGGGGTGGCACTTGCAGTGTGTGGTAGGCCCAGCCGGGTGGTCTCCTTCATACATCAGTTACCCACCACGAGGAGGAGGTCACCTTGAAGTTTGGAAGGGGGGATAGGAGAGAAAAAGAATATGAGGGAGGCAGAAAGAGCAGAGTCAGTAGAGAAAAAAGGCTGCTTTGTACAAGATAGATGCTCTCGAAGAATTCAAAACACATCAAGAAGACTGTTTTTTTAACCTCCACTCTGTAGGTGATTTCTTATACCCTTTAGATTCTTACCCTTTCTGACTTCCATAATCCAAATTTAAGATCCCAGATCCTATAGTTAAGGGAAGGGGAAAACTAACCTCTGTACTAACTATAGGTCTTAATTTTGTCACCTCAAAAACCTGCTTCCACATTTCCCTGACTGCCAACTCTGTCTTACTCCCTAGGATATTAATTTTAGCACGTAAAAATTAAATGAGTACTGTAGATTTGTTTGGTCATTTAATAATCCAGGAGGTTTTATGATTATTTTTTACTGTTCCTCATTTGTCCTGCAAGTGTGGAAAATCAGTTAACTGTGTTTAAGTATAATACTATGTCATGTGACCTCAAGAATGGCACTCCAGTTTAACTGTTGTTCATATCACAGTATGACCTTTAGACAAGTCTAAAGAGTCTTCCTTCTATTTTTCCAATTTTAGTAATAAATATGGAGTAACCATACTTTGAGTCAGAGGCTATTACTTCCTATATTCAGTGACACTGTTTAGTTGGGAGGCACTGGAAATGTTTACCAATCTAGTCTAGTTGATATCCATGCCATAACAGTTAAATATTTTTATGTACAAAATATTTACAAGAATGGCTGTTGGTCACCAATGAAGCACTTATTACCATTGTAACTGGTTAATAATTTGTGTATTCATGTATTTAATGCTTCATCATCCCCTCTAACACTCACCTCTTGAGAGAACTCAGGACAATGTCTTTATCTCTTGTTTAAGGCAGTCTTGCCATATAGAAGTTATTCAAATATTTTTTTGAACAACTAAATTGAGGATTCCCCACATATACACATTTTAGGGGTTGTAATGGCCCTAGGAGAACGATCTCTTTAAACTCTTTGTAGAACTAACTGCTTATTCTTTCAGAGTAATTCTGGCATTGAATACTGCAAAAACTGGAGGAACATTTTTTCCTGTGGATTCTTATTTGATCTGTGTTTTAGAAAGCTGTTTTTGTGATCAGCTTTGCCTGACATCCTGGAGTTCAGTATCTTTAGGATTAAACCTCTCATCTTCTGCAGGATAGAGGATGAGCAGTAACTCAGCTTCTTACGATGGAGGAACAGATCTGAGGGTCCAACTGCAAATTATAGCGTTTTAAGGTAACTTTTCTGTTTTCATCCTTAACTGAACACCCTTCTTGTAGGTCCATTTTGCCTACAGTTTCTGGACTTCCCTGGAGTAATTTGATTTGAAGCATCTTGAGTCTAGGCTTGTCAAGCTGCTAGTCTAGGTTTCAGCTTTCTCTAGGCTGTTTAGTCAAAAACCTGGTTGCTGTTTTTCCTCTCCCATTCTCCTTGTTTTCGTGCTGTCATTTTAGTATGGTTTTGTGAAGAATAATAGGTCAAAGCATGTGTTCAGTTTATTATTTCATGGTTTCAATATACTTTCCTATTTTATTATTATGAAATGTTTGACACAAGCAATAGAATTTAAAAGTATATTTGTATAAAGATTGTACATGTGTATATATGCATGTGTATGTATTTATACACATGTATATGTACTATATAATATGCTCTGTCAATCAATTGACTGTATCTGTCAGTTAAAACCATGATAAAGTGAATACCCCATATATACATCACCTAAATACCCATGTGCTCCTCCCTGTATTCTCTTGCTTCCCCACTAAAGGTTAACTATTATCCCAAATTTTGTGCTTAAATTCTCTGGTTTTTCCTTTCAATTTTTCTCACTTATATATATTTTCCTATATTAATCTGCTTTGCTAAGTTATGCTTCAGTGGTAACTTATATAAAGAAATATTGAATATTTTGCTCAAGTACACATTTGGTACAGGTTGGCTGTGTGTCTCTGAGTCAGCTTTGATTTTGTTCCGGGTCTTCGTCATTCCAGGACTCAGACTAAAGGAGTAGCTCCATCTCAGTCTCACTGTGAAGGAAAAAGAGCAGTGGCAACACCATGGATGACTCTTAAAACTTCTGCTGGAAATGGCTCAGTTCCACCACGTTTCACTGGCCAAGCCTGTTATAAATAAGGAAGGTATATCGCAGGGAGGAGCACTACAAGATACATGGCCAAGGACAGGAATGCATAATCTTCTTTCAGGAAATGACAGTGAATAGGGGGAAACAATAAAACTGACCCAAGTTTGTTCTCTTGGTTACAATTATTCATTTCTTGTTCTTCCAGGTAATGATATACTTTCCCCAACCTCAAGGGAAACAGCTTAAATGATGTATCCATTAAAGTATCAGATTCTAGGTCCAGGGTTCTATGGTCACCTTAACATCAGGTCCAGAACATTGGGTCCAGATATAGTTCCTCTTCATTTGTAGACCCATGAGCTAAAACAGTCTGCCAAGTATAGCAGTTCTGAAATTCCACTGGGCAAATGCTGTGAGGGCCCTCCAACATTGGGGGGAGGAAATGCCTCTGGATTAAGTTCATTCCACTCTGTCTCCAGCTCCCCAGCCCATGGTTATAGACAGCTCTTGACTCAACCCTCTGGGCAGTTTTTCCTTTTCTATTACTCTAATGGGCCACCTCTGAAATGGGCACTGGAGAACATGCACTCTTGGGAGTTAAGAATTTCCTGCTTCCTGCTCTTATACTTAGAACAAACACAATCTCTTTTATCCTAGGCTCATGGCTATTTTGGCAGCGTATTTCTCCCAACAAATTCATCAGCTTTTTTGTACCAACAGCCACATAGGCAATTCCTTTCAAGACATGCCTGTCTTTCTCCAGTCTTCCATGGAGGCTCTGTTGAACTTTATCAGACTTCTCTGAGGGCACTATACCCTTAGGTTCTTTTAAACCATTTGTGTCCCTGAAAAGATTGACCAGCTATCACCATAATCAATTCAACCTAAGGCACCCCTAACATCTTTAATTCAGCCTATGACTCCAAAGTTAAGTTTTAATCAGATTTTGTCACTCAAAAGCATTCTCAGTTTTACTCTGGGATATGAGAATAAGTTGCATCCTTCAGTCCTCTAAATCCCCAGCTTTATGATCGTCTATCATTTCTTCTCATCTTTGCTTACAAACTGGCCAGTCCTTTTGTGAGCTCATTTCTTTTTCTGTATCACCATGTCAGATGTAGCCAACAGGACATGCTAGTAATGCTCTGTTTCCTGATCTCTTTGCCTAAGATCACAAAGTCACTCAGTATTTTACCTGCTTTATATGTTACTGTAGCTATGCTTCACCACTGCACAGTGCTTTGTGATCCTCCCAGTCCCCAAACAACAGTTTTTTGTTATCCACCATTCTGCCACCAAGTCAGCGGGGCATATGTTAAAGGTTTAGTTACAGCAGCATCTGCTTTGAAGTAACAATCTCTAAACCTCTATGACTGATAAAAAAGTTATTTTTGTTCATGTTACTTAGTTTTACATTGGCTATGGGTTCTGTTTAGTTCAGTTCAGTCACTCAGTCGGGTCTGACTCTGAGACCCCCTGGACTACAGCATGCCAGGCTTCCCTGTCTATTACCAACTCCCAGAATTTACTCAAACTCATGTCCATTGAATCAGTGATGCCATCCAACCGTCTCATCCTGTCTTCCCCTTCTCCTCTTGCCTTCAATCTTTCCCAGCATCAGGGTCTTTTCCAATGAGCCAGTTCTTCGTATCAAGTGGCCAAAGTATTGGAGTTTCAGCATCAGCATTAGTCCTTCCAATGAATATTCAGGACTGATTTCCTTTAGGATGGACTGGTTGGATCTCCTTGCAGTCCAAGGGACTCTCAAGAGTCTTCTCCAACACCACAGTTCAAAAGCATCACTTCTTTCATACCCAGTTTTCTTTATAGTCCAACTCTCATACCCATACATGACTACTGGAAAAACCATAGCTTTGATTAGACAGACCTTTGTTGGCAAAGTAATGTCTCTGCTTTTTAATATGCTGTCTAGGCTATGCGTTAGCTGAAGCTTTATTCCCTGTGTCTTCTTCCAGAATGAAGAGAGTAGCCCCTGTCTGGGACATGCCATGCTGTGGAAGACAGAGAAGGGTGATGGCAGACCCATGTGATGATTCTGGTCATAGGGTTTATACATCTGGGGGTCATATGGTTTAAATATCTTCAAATATATTAATTTATGCTGGATTTCTTTTCTAAGTAATTAATTTATATTTCAACCAGGAATACTTAAGAGTCTCATCATTCTATACTCTTGAAACACTTGGCATTGTCAGACTTAGTTTAACACAATTGTCAATCAGGTGGGTACTTAGTGAGGTTTGCATTTGTATTTCTCTGTTTACGTACTGCATATGTCTGTAGACCATTCATATCTCCTCCTCTGTGAAATACCTAAATATCTCTGAGACATTTTGCAATTGGATTATTTTAATTTTTGTATTGATTTTTAGGGGGCATTTAAAACTATGCATACATTTTCATTTTTCCATTATTAGTTATATGTGTTTCAAATATATTCTCCTGTGATATGTCTTTTTACTTTCAAAATAGTGTCTGACAAACAGAAAACTTGAATGTAGACAAATCCTTCAATATTTTCATTTGTAGGTAGTGTTTTTTCTATCTCATATAAATAATCCCTTTTTACACCAAAATCTTAAATTATTAAATTTTTTCATGAAAATTTTGAAGTTTTGCTTTGGTAATGAAGTCTTTAATTCACCTGGAATTTATTTCTGTGTATAGTGTGACTAGCCTATATTTTACCCTCTTTGTACTGTTCTTCTCAGATTATTTTTTATTTCAAGTCTATATAAGATTCATAAAATAATTGTTAAGGAATATTTCCTCTTTTTCTATTCACTGGAAAAATTCCTGTAAATTTTGAATTATATGTACCCTGAAAGTTCATCAGAAAGTCTTTTCTTTTAAAAGTTTATCAGAAAGTTCATCAGAAAGTTTCTTTTCTTTTAAAAAAGTCTTTATTGTTGATTTATTTCATATAATCATAGAACTATTTAGTTATAGTTCTTTTGAGTCACTTTGATAAAATTGAAAAAAATAGAATTCTTTAAGTATTCAAATTTAGTGGAATAAAGTCATTCATGAAAGTCTCTTATTTATTCTTTAATTTCTTTTCCACCTATAGTTATATCATTTCAATCCTTTTATTTATTATCTCCCCATTTTGCTTTTTCTTAATCAATCTTCCAAGAGATATATCTATTTTATTAATCTTTTCAAACAATAACTTCTGACTTAGATGGTGATCTGTCTTTGTTTTTTGTTATTTCCTATGATACAATTTCTCTCTATATTTTTTAAATATTAAAATTATTCACAGGCCATTGGGATGGGCAAGGCTGTGATACAACCACTTTCAAGATTGAAGGCAGGAGGAGAAGAGAATGATAGAGGATGCGGTGGTTGAATGGTATCACCGACTCAATGAACATGAGTTTGAGCAAACTTTGGGAGACAGTGAACAACAGGCAAGCCTGGTGTGCTGCAGTCCATGGGGTTACGAAGAGTCAGACATGACTTAGCAACTAAACAATAAGAAAATCCTTAAAATGCTATCAAAAATCTACTAAAGCTCATAAATGAATTTGGTAAAGTTATAGGATACAAAGTTAATATATATAAATCTGTTAAATTTTTATACACTAACAATAAAATATCAGAAAGACAAATTAAAGAATCAACCTCATTTACCATTGTATCAAAAAAGAAAAAACACCTAGGAGTAAACCTGCCTAAGGAGGCAAATGACCTGTACTTCAAAAACTATAAGATGCTGATGATATTGAAGACAACATAACAGATGGAAAGATATATCATGTACTTGGACTGAAAAAATCAGTTTTGTTAAAATGACCATACTCTATCCAGGTCACGTTGCCCCATGGGAGTATCTGGGCCCTGATGGGGCAGCAGTGTGGGCCCATGGTGGCAAAGCCACTTTTTATGCTGTCACAGTCGTCACAGGCCAGGCTGTACTCAGGTGAGCACACCTTTCCTTCAGGGCGGCTGGAACAAAACTCCAAATACTAAGTAGACGTTTCTGCAGAAAGATATAGATGGACAACAGGCACAGGAAAAGATGCTCAACGTCACTAATTATTAAAGAAATGCAAGTCAAAACTACAGTGAGGTATCATCTCATGCTGGTCAGGATGGCCGTCATCAAAAAGTCTACAAATGATATATGCTGGAGAGGGTGTAGAGAAAAGGGAACTCTCCCATGCTATTGTAATGAGAAGGTAAAGTGGTTCAGCCAGTATGGAGAAGAGTATAGAGGTTCCTTAAGAAATTAAAAATTGTTACCCTATGATCCAGGAATCCCATTCCTGGACATATATTCAGAAAGGATAAAAACTCTAACCCCAAAAGATACATGCACACCAATTTTCAAGGCAGAATTATTCACAACAGCCAAGACATGGAAGCAATCTATTTGTCCACCAAAAGATAAATGGACAAAGTAGATGTGGTAGATACATATAATGGAATATTATTCAGCCATATAAAAGAATGAAATAATTCCATTTGCAGCAACATGGATGAACCTACAGATTATCATACAAAGTAAAGTAACCCACAGTGAAAGACAAATACCACCTGATATCACTCACAGGTGGAAGCTAATGTTTAAAAAAGATACAAATAAATTTATTTACAAAACACTTATTGAAAATAAACTGACAGATATCAAAGTAGGGGAGGGATAAATTAGGAGTTTGAGATTAACAAATACACACCACCATACATAAAATTAAAAGACGCTTACTCCTTAAAAGGAAAGTTATGACCAACCTAGATAGCATATTGAAAAGCAGAGACATTACTTTGTCGACTAAGGTCCATCTAGTCAAGGCTATTGTTTTTCCAGTAGTCATGTATGGATGTGAGAGTTGGACTGTGAAGAAAGCTGAGCGTCGAAGAATTGATGCTTTTGAACTGTGGTGTTGGAGAAGACTCTGGAGAGTCCCTTGGACTGCAAGGAGATCCAACCAGTCCATTCTGAAGGAGATCAGCCCTGGGATTTCTTTGGAAGGAATGATGCTAAAGCTGATACTCCAATAGTTTGGCCACTTCATGCGAAGAGTTGACTCATTGGAAAAGACTCTGATGCTGGGAGGGATTGGGGGCAGGAGGAGAAGGGGATGACAGAAGATGAGATGGCTGGATGGCATCACTGACTCAATGGACATGAGTCTGAGTAAATTCTGAGAGTTGGTGATGGACAAGGAGGCCTGGTGTGCTGCAATTCATGGTTTCACAAAGAGTCAGACATGACTGAGCGACTGAAATGAACTGGACTGGACTGAACTGATACATAAAATAAATAGTAAAGACCTACTATATAGCACAGGGAATCATATTCAATATCTTATAAAACCTATGATGAGCAAGAATATATATATGTACATAAAACTGAATACTGTGCTGTTCGTCTGAAACTATCACAATATTGTATAAACCAACTACACTTTGATGAAAAAACAGAATTCTAGTGAATGTGGCAAAACAAACAGAAAACTTATGGTTTGAAATTACATATTTTCATGGCTTTAAGAAAAATGTTTAGTCAAAAATAAAATGAAAATATTTTCAGTTCAGTTCAGTCAATCAGTCATGTTTGATTTTAGTACTATAGCTATAATAAAGCACTAGAAAGCACTGGAGGAAAATACCTAGAACAGTTAAAGTTTGGTGACAGATTTGCAACTTTCTTATACCCATAATAAAATAGGACTCCTCTGGGGCCTCAGTGGCATTTTGTGGCCCGTCACAACATCAATAATCTCATACAAAGAGCCAATGATAAAAAAAAAAAAAAAAAACAATGTCTAACTTTTAAGGCAGTGGCACCCCACTCCAGTACTCTTGCCTGGAAAATCCCATGGACAGAGGAGCCTGGTAGGCTGCAGTCCATGGGGTTGCTAAGAGTCAGACACGACTGAGTGACTTCACTTTGAGTTTTCACTTTCATGCGTTGGAGAAGGAAATGGCAACCCACTCCAGTGTTCTTGTCTAGCAAATTCCAGGGATGGGGGAGCCTGGTGGGCTGCCGTCTATGGGGTCACACAGAGTCGGACACGACTGAAGCGATTTAGCAGCAGCAGCATTGACTCAAATAAATAGGTACTTAATTTTCAGCACAAGGTACACAAAATTGTGAACTCAATGTTACAGAGTTTTTCCAGTAAGGAATTATTTAGGGCAATAGTGGATTCCCTGGAAGAAAATATTTGTAGAAGGTGAATTACTCTAAGAAGGTGCGTAAGGTCTGTTCTTCATTCCAATCCCAAAGAAAGGCAATGCCAAAGAATGCTCAAACTACCACTCAGTTGCACTCATCTCACACGCTAGTAAAGTAATGCTCAAAATTCTCCAAATCAGACTTAAACAGTGCCATGAACTATTGAACTTCCAGATGTTCAAGCTGGATTTAGAAAAAGCAGAAGAACTAGAAATCAAATTGCCAACATCTGCTGGATCACTGAAAAAGCAAGAGAGTTCCAGAAAAACATCTCCTTCTGCTTTATTGACTACATCAAGGCCTTTGACTGTGTGGATCANCCAAAACTATGTTGAGTAGCAGTGGTGAGAGTGAGCACTCTTGCCTTGTTCCTGACTTTAGGGGAAATGCTTTCAATTTTTCACCATTGAGGATAATGTTTGCTGTGGGTTTGTCATATATAGCTTTCATTATGTTGAGGTATGTTCCTTCTATTCCTGCTTTCTAGAGTTTTTATTATAAATGGATATTGAATTTTGTCAAAGGCTTTCTCTGCCTCTATTGAGATAATCATATGGTTTTTATCTTTCAATTTGTTAATGTGGTGTAAAACATTGATTGATTTATAGATATTAAAGAATCCTTGCATTCCTGGGATAAAGCCTACTTGCTCATGATGTATGATCTTTTTAATGTGTTGTTGGATTCTGTTTGCTAGAACTTTGTTAAGGATTTTTGCATCTATATTCATCNTTTTATCTTTCAATTTGTTAATGTGGTGTAAAACATTGATTGATTTATAGATATTAAAGAATCCTTGCATTCCTGGGATAAAGCCTACTTGCTCATGATGTATGATCTTTTTAATGTGTTGTTGGATTCTGTTTGCTAGAACTTTGTTAAGGATTTTTGCATCTATATTCATCAGTGATATTGGCATGTAGTTTTCTTTTTTTGTGGCATCTTTGTCTGATTTTTGGTATTAGGGTGATGGTGGCCTCATAGAATGAGTTTGGAAGTTTACCTCCCTCTGCAATTTTCTGGAAGAGTTTGAGTAGGATAGGTGTTAGCTCTTCTCTAAATTTTTGGTAGAATTCAGCTGAGAAGCCATCTGGTCCAGGGCTTTTGTTTGCTGGAAGGTTTCTGATTACAGTTTTGATTTCTGTGCTTATGATGGGTCTGTTAAGATTTTCTATTTCTTCCTGATTCAGTTTTGGAAAGCTATACTTTTCTAAGAAATTGTCCATTTCTTCCAAGTTGTTCATTTTATTGGCATATAGTTGCTGATAGTAGTCTCTTATAATCCTTTGCATTTCTGTGTTGTCTGTTGTGATTTCTCCATTTTCATTTCTAATTTTGTTGATTTGATTCTTCTCCCTTTGTTTCTTGATGAGTCTGGCTAACAGTTTGTCAATTTCATTTATCTTCCCAAAGAACCAGCTTTTAGCTTTGTTGATTTTTGCTATGGTCTCTTTTGTCTCTTTTACATTTATTCCTACCCTAATTTTTAAGATTTCTTTCCTTCTGCTAACCCTGGGGTTCTCATTTCTTCCTTTTCTAGTTGCTTTAAGTGTAGAGTTAGGTTATTTATTTGACTGTTTTCTTGTTTCTTGAGGTAAGCTTGTATTGCTATGAATCTTCCCTTTAGCACTGCTTTTACAGTGTCCCATAGGTTTCAGGTTGTTGTGTTTTTATTTTCATTCGTTTCTATGCATTTTTTAAATTTCTTTTTTGATTTCTTCTATTATTTGTTTGTTATTCAGAAGCATGTAATTTAGCCTCCATATGTTGGAATTAATAGATTTTTTTTTCCCCCTGTAATTGACATCTAATCTTACTGCATTGTGGTCAGAAAAGATACTTGGAATGATTTCAATTTTTTTTAAATTTACCAAGGCTAGATTTATGGCCCAGGATGTGATCTATCCTGGAGAAGGCTCCATGGGCACTTGAGAAAAAGGTGAAACTCATTGTTTTGGGGTGAAATATCCTGTAGATATCAATTAGGTCGAACTGGTTTGTTGTGTCATTTAAAGTTTGTGTTTCCTTGTTAATTTTCTGTTTAGCTGATCTGTCCACAGGTGTGAGTGGGATATTAAAGTCTCCCACTAATACTGTGTTATTAATTTCCCCTTTCATACTTGTTAGTATTTGCCTTACATATTGCAGTGCTCCTATGTTGGGTGCATATATATTTATAATTGTTATATCTTCTTCTTGCATTGATCCTTTGATCATTATGTAGTGTCCTTCTTTGTCTCTTTTCACAGCCTTTATCTCAAAGGCCATTTTATCTGATGTGAGTTTTGCTACTCCTGTTTTTTTTTTTGGTCTCCATTTGTGTAAAATATCTTTTTCCAGCCCTTCACTTTCAGACCATATGTGTCCCTTATTTTGAAGTGGGTCTCCTGTAGACAGCATATAAAAGGGTCTTGTTTTTGTATCCATTCAGCCAGTCTTTGTCTTTTGGTTGGGGCATTCAACCTATTTACATTTAAGGTAATTCCTGATAAGTATGATCCCATTGCCATTTACTTTGTTGTTTGGGGTTTGAGTTTATACACCCTTTCTATGTTTCCTATCTAGAGAAGATCCTTTAGCATTTGTTGGAGAGCTGGTTTGGTTGTGCTGAATTCTCTCAGCTTTTGCTTGTCTGTAAAGCTTTTGATTTGTCCTTCATATTTGAATGAGATCCTTGCTGGGTACAGTAATCTGGGCTGTAGGTTTTTCACTTTCATCACTTTAAGTATGTTCTGCCGTTCCCTTCTGGCCTTAAGAGTTTCTATTGAGAGATCAGCTGTTATCCTTATGGGAATCCCCTTGTGTGTTATTTGTTGTTTTTCCCTTGCTGCTTTTAATATTTGTTCTTTGTGTTTGGTCTTTGTTAATTTGATTAATATGTGTCTTGGNCTTTGTCTTTTGGTTGGGGCATTCAACCTATTTACATTTAAGGTAATTCCTGATAAGTATGATCCCATTGCCATTTACTTTGTTGTTTGGGGTTTGAGTTTATACACCCTTTCTATGTTTCCTATCTAGAGAAGATCCTTTAGCATTTGTTGGAGAGCTGGTTTGGTTGTGCTGAATTCTCTCAGCTTTTGCTTGTCTGTAAAGCTTTTGATTTGTCCTTCATATTTGAATGAGATCCTTGCTGGGTACAGTAATCTGGGCTGTAGGTTTTTCACTTTCATCACTTTAAGTATGTTCTGCCATTCCCTTCTGGCCTTAAGAGTTTCTATTGAGAGATCAGCTGTTATCCTTAAGGGAACCCCCTTGTGTGTTATTTGTTGTTTTTCTCTTGCTGCTTTTAATATTTGTTCTTTGTGTTTGATCTTTGTTAATTTGATTACTATGTATCTTGGGGTGTTTCGCCTTGGGTTTATCCTGTTTGGGACTCTCTGGGCTTCTTGGACTTGGGTGGCTATTTCCTTCCCCATTTTAGGGAAGTTTTCAACTATTATCTCCTTGAGTATTTTTTCTTGGCCTTTCTTTTTGTCTTCTTCTTCTGGGACTACTATGATTTGAATGTTGGGGCATTTCACATTGTCCCAGAGGTCCCTTAGGTTGTCCTCATTTCTTTTAATTCTTTTTTCTTTGTTCCTCTTTGCTTCATTTATTTCTACCATTCTATCTTCTACTTCACTTATCCTATCTTCTGCCTCAGTTATTCTACTGTTGGTTCCCTCCAGAGTGTTTTTGATCTCATTTATTGCATTATTCATTATTGATTGACTCCTTTTTATTTTTTCTAGGTCCTTGTTAAACATTTCTTGCATCTTCTCAATCTTTGTCTCCAGGCTATTTATCTGTAACTCCATTTTGTTTTCAAGATTTTGGATCCTTTTTACTATCATTATTCTGAATCCTTTTTCAGGTAGACTCCCTATCTCTTCCTCTTTTGTTTGGGTTTGTAGGCATTTATCATGTTCTTTTACCTGCTGAGTATTTCTCTGCCTTTTTCATCTTGTTTAAATTGTTGTGTTTGGGGTAGCCTTTCTGTATTATGGCAGTTCATGGTTCCTCTTTATTGTGGAGGTTCCTCCCTGTGGGTGGGGTTGGATGAATGGCTTGTCAAGGCTTCCTGTTTAGGGACGCTTGCATCAGTGTTCTGGTGGGTGTGGTTGGATTTCTTCTCTCTGGAGTGCAATGAAGTATCCAGTAGTGAGTTTTGAGATGTCTGTGGGTTTGGTGTGACTTTGGGCAGTCTGTATATTGAAGCTCAAGGCTGTGTTCCTGCATTGCTGGAGAATTTGCATGGTATGTCTTGCTCTGGAACTTGTTGGATCTCGGGTGGTGCTTGGTTTTGGTGTAGGTATGAAGGCTTTTGGATAATCTCTTATCAATTAAGGTTCCTGGAGTCAGGAGCTCTCTGGTGTTCTCAGGTTTTGGGCTTAAGCCTCCTGCCTCTGGTTTTCAGTCTTATTCTTACAGTAGCCTCAAGACTTCTCCACTCATACAGCACCAATGATAAAACATCTAGGTTAATGGTGAAAAGATTCTCCACAGTGAAGGACACCCAGAGGTTCACAGAGTTACAAGGAGAAGAGAAGAGAAATAGGGAGATAGAGGTGACCAGGAGGAGAAGAGGGGGAATCAAAAGGGGCAAGAGCAATCTAGTCAGTAAACAATTCCCTATGTGCTCTCCACAGTCTGGAACCCTCAGAGAGGTTCATGGAGTTACATAGAGAAGAGAAGAGGGAGGAAGGAGATAGAGGTGAGCAGGAGAAAAGGGGGAATCAAAAGGAGAGAGATAGGTCTAGGCATTACTCTGTTCCCTAACTGTTCTCCACAGCCTGGAACACACAAAGAGATTCACAGAGTTGGGTATAGAAGAGAAGGCGGCAGGGGAGATAGAGGTGACCTGGGGGAGAAGAAGGAGAGTCAAAAGGGGGAGAGAGTAATCAAGCCAGGAATCACACTAAGTAAAAATAGGTACTGAAGATTAGATTCTTAAAAGTACAAAATTGATAACAAATACCATAAAGCAAAGATTAAAAATCTAGAGTAGAGGTTAGACTCTCAAAATTACAATATTAAAAAAAATCACAAAAAGTATAAGAAATATATATTAAGTTTGCTTTTAAAATAGGTTTTTTTTTTTTTAGCAAGGTAATAGTAGGTTATAAAAATGAAACTTAAAGGAATAATAAAGGACTCTAAAAACGAAAAAAAATTAAAAGTGATAATAGTAAAAATATTTCTAGGAATTTCTCTGAAGCTGTTGTGGGTAGTGTGGGGTCAGTTTGAGGTCAGTTCAGTTTCAGATAGTTCCTTGTTCCAGCTTATACTTCTCAAGACCTATAGGCCCCTTCCAATGTATCTCGTGTTAACTATAGGGATTTTAATCTGTTGCACATGTCACTTCCAAATTGGTTCCCTCAGTTTATTTGGCTTCTTCTGTTTGCAGGTCTCTTCAATGTCTAATTTCCACCCTGACACAAGGGGGTGAAGGTGGTCTCTTGTTTAGACTCACTTGTTCAGTCATGCTGTGAGGAGGAAGGAACACTGCAAACAAATATCACTGGCATGTGTGGGGAGTGCTCACAGTGTCTGGGCCACACTGGGTTTGCCCCCCACCCTCGGCATGTGTACTTTCCTAGTCTACTCTGCTCTGGCTCCAGGTTGCTCTGCAGGGAACAGGCCCTGGGTTGTGTGCACCTCCCAAGTCTAAGCCACTCAGGTTCAGGGTCTCAGGTACTCCACAAAGACAGACTCAGTTGGGCGTGTGTTTTGTGCTCTTCCCTGGTCCGGGCAGTTCAGGTGACCAGGTGCTTTGGAAGCACACTCTCCTCAGGTGGCGAGTACATCTTATCATTTCCCCATCCCAGCCACTTGGATTCCTGGGTTGCAGTGGGTGTACCCATCTCCAGTGTGCCATGTGTCTCTTCTGTGGAGCCGATCTCTGGCTGCAGCCTTCCTGGCAGATATCAACTGTCTCCTTTTGAAGACAATGGGCTGCTTTTCTGTGTGCCTGATGTCCTCTGCCAGTGTTCAGAAGTTGTTTTGTGGAATTTGCTCAGTGTTCAAATGTTCTTTCGATGAATTTGTGGGGGAGAAAGTGGTCTCCTCGTCCTATTCCTCCGCCATCTTAGGACCATCCCTATATCAACTTTCAACCTCTTATCTTCTGAAATTGATAGTGAAAAAAATCTTTTCAGATTGACAAAGTAATTTCCCAAAAAGAGACACACTAAATATTAAAGGATGTTCTTCAGGTACAATGAAATTTTCCATCTCAGATGGAAACTTAGAAATGTAGGAAGTTATTAAAAGCAATGGAAAGCCTAAGTATTAGAGAGCCTGGCTCCATGTTTTGATGTTTGAATGCTAAAAGTTTTTAAACTACCCTTCTCCCTCTTGACTTTCTGCTCCATATCTGAACAGGTTAAGAAAAAAGTCTGGGTATTCCCTCTGGTACCAGTGTGAGATTTGAATGATTTAGGCCCCTACTTACACACAGATCCTCATGTTAGCCCACCCTCTAACCACCAGAAAAACTCCAAGCTAGTCTACCTTACCTGCCTCCTGCGAAACCTGTATGCAGGTCAAGAAGCAACAGTTAGAACTGGATATGGAACAACAGAATGGTTCAAAACTGAGAAAGGAGTATGTCATGGCTGTATATTGTCACCCTGCTTATTTATCTTACATGCAGAGTACATCCTGCTAAATGTCAAGCTGGATGAAGCACAAACTGGAATCAAGATTGCCAGGAGAAATATCAATAACCTCAAATATGCAGATGACACCACACTTATGGCAGAAGCAAAGAGGAACTAAGTAGCTTCTAGATGAAAGTGAAAGAGGAGAGTGAAAAGGCTGGCTTAAAATTCAACATTGAAAAAACTAAGATCATGGCATCCGGTCCCATCACTTCATGGCAAATAGATGAGCAAACAATGGAAACAGTGAGAGACTTCATTTTCTTGGGCTCCCAAATCACTGGAGATGGTGACTGCAGCCATGAAATTAAAAGATGCTTGTTTCTTGAAAGATAAGATATGACCAACCTAGACAGCATGTTAAAAAGCAGAGGTACTACTTTGCCAACAAAGGTCCATATAGTCAGAGCTATGGTTTTTCCAGTAGTAATGTATGGATATGAGAGTTGGACTATAAAGCTGAGTGCAGAAGAATTGATGCTTTCGAACTGTGGTGTTGGAGAAGACTCTTGAGAGCCCCTTGGACTGCAAGGAGATCCAACCAGTCCATACTAAAGGAAATCAGTCCTGAATATTTACTGGAAGGACTGATGCTGAAGCTGAAGCTCCAATAATTTGGCCACCTGATGTGAAGAACCAGCTTACTAACAAAGACCCTAATGCTGGGAAAGACTGAACACAGGAGGAGTATGGGATGACAGAGGATGAGATGGTTAGATGGCATCACCAATTCAATGGACATGAGTTTGAGCAAGTTCTGGGACATGGTGAAGGACAGGAAAGCCTGGAGTGCCGCAGTCCATGGGGTTGCAAAGAGTCGGAAACGACTGAGGTATTGAACAACAATGACAAGTGTGATCTTCCTATTCTCCCAAATTTTTGAGACCATCTTAGGAGATCTGCCCTGGTCTCCTCAGTCAGCTTCATTACGTAAGTAATAAACATTTTTATACCCTGTTTAAATGTGTATGGCATCATCAGTATTGAAAACTAAACAAATTTTTGGCTGAGTGGTTATTCTATTTTTGAAAACTGACTGTAATAGCTAAATAAATGAGTAAAAAAGATTATGGCTATGTAAGAGAGTCATAGTCGGGTTTTATTTGGCTTGTAATATATACATAAATAAGATACATACCAAATAATAGCGTTTATACTTAAAAGGAAGATACATAAAATTAAATCAATCTAAGTAAAATGAGGGTGAATGAAATTATTTAATGTCTTTGATCTACTTTCATTTTCTGGGTAGAGAAACTAGATTTTCATAAGCCAAGAATACATGCTATAGTAAGTAAGCCAACCACTTAATAGTAAGGGTGTATAACTTTGTGAAAAATAGAAGGAAAAAAGAATAATAAAAATTCTTCAATATAAATGAAGTTGAGAATGAAGAGGAAAGAACAAAGCAGACAGAATAGAAAGCTCATAATAGAATGGTAGATTTAAACTGAAATATCAGTAAGTATACTAAATATAAAGAGTGTAATATTACAATTAAAAAATAAACATCAGATTGCATTAAATTATATTCTTTTTGAGAGAATATCTAAAATCTTCTGACATAAAAAGATTGCAAGTAAAAAAAAGTTCCATTAAATAAAAGTTTGTATAACCATAATATCAGAAAACAGAGTTTAAGGAAAAAGTAAGAATATTTTATGGAAAATTCTGTATGTTTTTGTGTCTAATAACATAGCTTTGCAGGAGGAGAAGGGGACAACAGAGGATGAGATGGTTGGATGGCATCACCCACTCGATGGACAAGAGTTTGAGTAAGCTCTGGGAGTTGGTGATGAACGGGGAAGCCTGGTGTGCTGCAGTTCATGGAGTCGCAAAGAGTCAGACTCCACTGAACAACTGAACTGAACCGAACTGAACATAGCCTTCAAAGGGATAGATAAACACACAGTTATAGTGAAAGGTTATAATATACTTCTCTTTATAATAAAAGCAAACAGAAAATCAGTTTGGGTAAAGAGGAAAGACATGAAAAGTAAACAACCTAATTAATATGTATAGAATCATACAGATAAAAGCTGAATATTACACATTCTTTTTACATACACATGGAATATTTCAAAAATGTATCATATTACGAACCAAGTAAGGTTCTACAAATTTCAAGCATCTAAAATCATGCAAAGTATATTCTAGGGTCACAATGCAATTATACTAGAAATCAGTATTAGATATTTCCTGGAATATTTCTGTTAATTTAGAAATTAAGACATATACGCTTAAGTAAATTAGGGCTCAATGAAGAGAATATATTGAAGATTATAAAATATTTTAACTGAAGATAATAAAATTACTAAGTATCAAAATACGTAGGATATGGTGCCACGCTTAAAGAAAATTTAAAGCTTTAAAAAATATGAATTCAAAAGGAAAAAAAGCTAAAAGTGAGTTATACATCTATCTTAAAAAGTTAAACAACAATAAAATAAAATCCAAAGAAAATAGAGGGAAGGAAGAAATAAAGTTAACAGCAGAAAATGATATAAAAAATAAAAAACAGAAAAGATCAACAAAATTCAGATATTGTTTCTTTTAGTATATTAGTAAAATTTTTAAAACCTTATGTTGATACTAATGAAAAAAAAGAGAAAGGCATGAAAAAATCAGTACCAGCAACAAAACGGGGACATCATTATGATCAGTACAGATTATATAGATCTGGAAAAGTTAACAGCAAGGTAATATGGACACCTTTTTGCCAATTTTGAAAATGTTTAAGTAATGGAAATTTCTAACAGTACAATTTTCCAAAATTAACACAAAAAGAAGTAAAAAAACTTGAACAGCCCTATTTTCTTTAATTTCTTATTTTTCATATCAACCAAACAATAAACAAATTCAATGCAATCCTAGAAATAAATCCAAATTCTTCCAGAGAACAGAAAAAAAGGAGTACTCCCTATCTTCTTTCATAAAACAGAATACTTTGATAATAAAACTTGACAAGGATATTAATATAAAAGGAAAATTACAGGTAATTATATTCATATCCATAGATGTAAAAATGTTAAACTTAGCAAACTGAAACCAGTAATATATATTTACTAGTTTATATAGAATTTAAGATTGATATAATATTAAAACAGTGATTAGTGTTATTCATTACATTTGCATAAAAAAGAAAAATAATATGGTCTATATAAATCTCCTTTTATATAGAGAAAGCATTTGATAAAAAAGCATTTGATAAAATTCAGCAACCATTCATATATAATTAAAAATCTTTATCAAACTAAGACAAGAAGGGAACCTCTACAATTCAATACAGGGAATGTATAAAAACAAATGAACAAAAACAAATGGAAAAAAACAACAAAAAACCCTATACCAGAAAGTCATATTTAACAGTAAAATGCTAGAAGCTTTTACTCTGAAATCTAGAATAGAAAAAGAATGAAAGCAGTCATTAATTTATCTAACATTGTACTGGAAATACAGTGCAGTAAGGCAAGAAGAAGAAATATAAGGAACAAGGAATAAAAAAGAAATAAAATCATCATTCACACAAAAATATGCATACATAGAAAATGAAAAAAGTGTACAGATAAATTTTAAAATGTGTATGTGAGTTAGGGAATTGATGACTACAATGACAATATAACCTTTTTAAAAAAATACATTTCTTTATATCAGCAACAAACATTAAAAAACACAAAACAAACTTTTAATTAGCATATAAATTACACGTGTGTTAGTTGCTCAGTCCTATCCAGCTCTTTGAGACCACATGAACTGCAGCCCACCAGGGTCCTCTGTCCATGGGATTTCCCAGGCAAGAATACTGCAGTGGATTGCCATTCCCTTCTCTAGGGGTTCTTCCTGACCCAGGGATGGAATCCAGGTCTCCTGCACTGTAGGTAGACTCATTACCATCTGAACCACCAGAGAAGCCCTTATAAATTATATATTTATATGTAAATATATTTACATTTAATAAAATATGTCAAATTCCTAGTAATAAAGTTAACTAAAAAATATGAGCAAGATCTTTACAAAAAAGTATATAAAAAAGACATAATGTATTATGGAGAGAAATTAAAGATCTAAATAAATGGAGAATATAGTATATTCATGGGCTGGACAAATCTATATTATACATTATATCATTTTTCTCAGCCTGATGTATAGGTTCAATGCAACCCAAGCCAAAATAGTTATTTTAGTGTTTGTGGTGGCTTGAAATCAACCATTTTGGAAATATTTAACCTATAGTTCAGTCGCTCAGTCGTGTCCGACTCTTTACGACCCCATCAATCGCAGCACGCCAGGCCTCCCTGTCCATCACCGACTCCCGGAGTTCACNATCAAGAGGATTTTTAGTTCCTCTTCACTCTCTGCCATAAGGATGGTGTCATCTGCATATCTGAGGTTATTGATATTTCTCCCGGCAATCTTGATTCCAGCTTGTGCCTCCTCCAGCCCAGCGTTTCTCATGATGTACTCTGCATATAAGTTAAATAAGCAGGGTGACAATATACAGCCTTGACGTACTCCTTTTCCTATTTGGAACCAGTCTGTTGTTCCATGTCCAGTTCTAACTGTTGCTTCCTGACCTGTATATAGGTTTCTCAAGAGGCAAGTCAAGTGGTCTGCTATTCCCATCTGTTAGTAGAGTATAAAAATCCATATATATTTAAACAAAAAGTTATCAGTGACAGTATTATTTCCTCTATATTTGTTTCATCAAAGTCTCAAAAATAGGTATACTAAAGACTTCTTCTATGATTGTGATTTTTTAATGTGGAATTTTAAAGTTTACTGATTTATGTATTTTATATTGAGTGCACAATGGTATCACTATATTACTGTTACAGTTTCTCTGTAATGTACATTTTATCAATGTAAAATACACATCTCTTGTTTTGGTGTTTTGGCTGTTATTACTTCCCATTTTTCCATATTCCAGATTTTTATTTGCCTTTCCTGTAATTTATAGCTTTTCTTTATCTTTCTACTTTAGGTATATCTCATAAATATCAAGCAGTTTTATTATATTTTGAGACCCAATCTGAAATATTTGTTGTTTAATGGTGGAGCTTAACCCAAACTTGCTGAAGTAATTGGTAGCATTTGGTCTAGCTTCTATCATCTTATTTTGTATTTCTTATGATAACTCTTTTATATAGATTTACCGTATTGCTTAGATTTGGGTGAAATGATCTTTGTATTTAGATTATAATAATTATTATTTTTGATATTTCTATTACATTTCAAAACCATATTAAAAATCATTCATTCACTAAAATATTCATTGAGTACCTACTATATATCACATAGTTAGGACAAATTCTGTACTAAACAAAACAGACATGGTCCTTGTTTCTGGGGGATTTTTCTCAGAAGGTGAAAAGAACAATAGACAACAAATGTACAGGAAACGGTTCAGCCAGTGATAAGTACTACATAGAGAAAGAAGGGTCACATACTTCAAATTGGGAGGTTAGGCAAGGTCTCTCCAAAGGGCGAACATCAATTTGATGAGAAAGAGCCAATAGGGTGAAGATCAGTAATAATTCTCTTGAGACTGCGGAAAGGAAAGCCCTAGTGTAAAGACCCTGAGATGGAAAAGTTGGTGGGTTTTTAAAAATTTATTTCCTAATTGGAGAATAATCACTTTACAATGTTGTGTTATTTCTGCTGTACAACAATGTGAAATCAGCCATAAGTATATATATATATATATATTCCCTATATATATATATATATATATATA
>SJYA01000199.1:1481489-1555393 GCA_006410615.1 Neotragus moschatus
GCGGAGCTCCCTGTGTTATACAGCAGCTTCCCACTAGCTGTCTGTTTCGCACATGGTGGCATTATTATGTCAATGCTAGTCTCTCAATTTGTCCCACCCTCTGAGTTGGTGAGTTTTGAAAAACTGAAAGGAACTGGTGCATATTAAAGGAGTGAGAAAGTGATAAAAGGTGGCAGTTACCAGATAAAGTAGGACTTCATAAATCACAAGGAGCATGGCTTTTAAATGTGACGCAAAGCTCTTGTGGGTTTTAAATCGTGGGGTTTGTTTCTGGGTCTGTTTTTGCTGTGGGGAAGGAGTAACATGACACAATTTTCTACTGTAAAAGCTCCCACTTCTGCTGTGTGGGAAACTGTTCTAGGAAAACAAGAGCATCGGTAGGACAGGTGATGGAGACAGAGAGGAGTCATCAAATTCAGGGCATGTTTTGGATAGTGAGGTCACAGGATCTGCTGATGGTTTGAATTTGCAGTGGGTGAGCGGTAAGAACAAGAGGAGTATCAAATATTATATTTAGATTTTTATTTTTAGCAATGGGGTAGATAATGGTGTGTGTTTACGGAAATGGAAATGCCTGGTAGGGGGACAGGTTTGACAGACAGTGGACGAATTATGAGTTCTGTTTTGACTACTTTAAATTTGACATTCCCATTGAGTACTGATGGATGATGTCCAAGAGTCAGTTGGGCATACAAATTTAGAGTTCTGGAGAAAATTCAAAGCAGCAATAGAGATAGGTTTCATTGTATATAACTGAAGAAAGAAGGCACCTAGGCCAAAGTCCTGGAGCACTCCAACAGCAGGAGGTTATGCAATTCAATCTGCAGGATATAACATAAATTCTGGGTTTCTGCTCTATTGGTCAATCTTTTCCACCTTTCTAGGTCTGAAACAGTTTTTTTCCTCCTAATTTACACTTCTTTGTTAATTTCAATAGAAATTTGGAAAGGAGGAACATTAAATACTTAGGTCCAAATAATGATCTTGAACTGGAAGTCAGTTGTAGAACAATTAATTCTTCAGACTCAGAAAGTAAACTGAATAACTGTTATCCATACAATAAGTGTACTAAATTGAAAGTTTCTTGAAGAAAAACAGTTTTCCCCCCATTATCTACACAATTCAACTCTGCTGAAATCTTTCAACAGAGTATCCAAGGACAAGGAAGTCTTTCGAACACAGTTGTCTGGTTCAATCAACTGTTAGTTGAATGACTATGAACTACTTCTCTTCAATAACTTTTTCTCTTCTTTAAAAATAAGAAAGTAATAATGGCCTAATATTACTACTAATATTAGTAATGCTTAACATACTACTAGTAAAAAATAATAGAATCAGTTAAAGGTATCTTTTTTTGGCTTGAATACAACAATGTCTGTAAAACGTTTAGCTTAGTGCTTGGCACAGGGTAAGAGTTAATAGATAGTGATTCTCTGAGCTCCACCCTGGGCCCCAGCTATTCTGGCAGAGGCCCTCTGTGTGACAGCAGAGTGTTGATGTGGTCAAAGAGGGAGCAGGGCCCAGACTCCAAAGTGCCTTGTAAACCAGAGTCAAGAATGTGTATTTTATCCTTGTGAAAGCAGCAGCTACTCGAGATTTTTGAGAAGTGAAAAAATTCAGTTTATAGTTAGAAGCAGTTTTGTTCACATTTATAGTCAGAGCTTACAGATCAATGCACTACACAGAATGTTTAATAAGCATATATAAATATGTGTAAGAACATGCAATGCTAACTGATGTCAGTTTCACCTCTACTTATGTTATTGACCATTTTTTTATGGAAGTTCCCATGCTGCATGATTAAATGTGGTGTTAATGAGGTATTCTCCCACCCCAAAACACTCCTGGAGAGTGTCTCTACTCTTATTACTACTACTGAACAAAATAATGGAGCTTAAAATTTACACCAAAGGTAGTATTTCCAAACAGAAATGCCCATCTTTTAGATAATTAACAGTATTTTGGTATCACCTAATTTGTTACTTAGCAAAACTTCTCATTAAATTTTCCCTAATAAAAGATCTGATCATTTCTTAGTGAACATCATCCTTTGGGATAAAATGGGAAAAGAGAATGCCTACAAATCTCTTTGGGTGTCAATAAAGTTCACACGGGAAATAATTATCCTATTATTCACCATACTCCTAAAGCTCTGTCTAGAAAACCGCATGCAATTTTGGGCTCTGTGTTAAAAAAAATAAGATTGCTAATTTGGAAAGAATCCAAAGGGTAGTAATAATGACAAAAGGCTTGGAAAACATGCCATTAAACAGAGTCTAAGAGAATGGAGCAAGAACTGCCATTCTATCAGAAAACTGATGAAGGCAGAAAAGATTTTAAAATACCATGTGGAAAGAAATCTCCTAAAAAGATTAATTTTCTCAGTCCAGGCACTTCTATTAGCAGTTAAAAAAGGAGAATTAAATTATGAGCCATCCAAAGCTACATGTTCCGTCAGAAAATGTAGTGGAAATGGGGAAAATGGTAAAATAACATCAGAGGACTCAGGATGTTGCCATGATCCTTCCAAATATCTCAGGCAATGGCTTCTTCCAATGAACTCTTAAACCTAAATGCTGAGCAGGTACTGCTACATATGAATTGACACAAATGGATAAGATGACAGTTCACTTAATATTAAAACTTTATGGTTATTTGTCTATGCTCAAATAGGAGAAAGGAGATGAACAAACATAAGATGACACCATTTGTGTCCACTGAAAAGCTATGGTTTTGGAGAGAAAATAGTACATGTACAAATACCAAATAAAGAAGCTGGGGGAGGGGGGACTTCCTGCATATGGAAGCAGCCAGGCTCTAAAGCTCTGAATTTGAATCCTAGTTACTATATTGCTTCAAGATTCATCCCAGGGGTCTGAAGGGACAAAAAGGCCAGTCAGAATCACTTCTTTAAAATTCTGCCACAGATACATACACATGAATCACCTTGCTGTATACTTGAAACTAACACAACATTGTAAATCAGCTACTGTTGTTCAGTTGCTAAGTCATGTCTGACACTTTTGCACTCCATGGACTATAGCCTGCCAGGCTCCTCTGTCCATGAGATTTTGCAGCCAAAATACTGGAGTGGGTTGGCATTTCCTTTACCACTGAGTCAACAGGGAAACCAAATCAACTATATTTCAAAAATTTTAAAAATCAAATTCAGCCTCAGAAGATACAGTTAATAGAATCCATGTGTCCTATGGGTCTGACTTCAACATTGTAATCATTTGAATGAAGAGTTAACGTGTAGTCAAATATCTTGCTGTCATCCACTCAGGTAACTATGTAGGCTTTCTTTCTTAGCTTTTATGTCGTGATGGCTAAGTGTCAAGAAGTTAATGTGCACAAAGCTGATACCCAGATTTATCAGCTAAGATGTCAGGGCCCTTTACAACCAGGCCTTCGGCTTCTTTTCTAATTCTCTTTTCTCCTTCCACCCCTTCCTTTTATGATTCTCCCCAAATTCTAACTGGGAAAACCCACTGTTCTCTAAACATACCCTTGTCCTCTCCTCCTTCTATTACAACACCAATGGCCTGTCTACCCACACATGCTCCCATCCTCCCCAATCTCTTTATTCATGTCCTAGTCATCTAGAAAGTCCCTGCTAAGACTCTATGACTTCCATGAGTCACCTCATGGAAGGTGACTCTCACTTAGCCCTATTCTTCCCCAGTTTTGTGTTTATACCTCAAACCTGGATGTAATGTTTATTTTCATTTCCTGCCCACTAGCCTATAAATTCCAGAGATCAATATTATAGTAAATTAAGTACTACATTAATAATACTATATTTTACTCACTATTATATTTTTCATACCACCTAGCAAAGTAAGTTTGGGCTTCCCTCATAGCTCAGTCAGTGAAGAATCTGCCTGCAATGCAGGAGACCCGGGTTTGATTCCTGGATTGGGAAGATCCTCTGGAGAAGGAAATGGCAAGCCACTCTAATATTCTTGCCTGGAGAATCCCATGGGTAGAGAAGCCTGGTGTGCTATATAGTCCATGGGGTTGCAAGAGGCAAACATGACTTTAGGACTAAACCAACAACCAACAAAGCAAAGTAAGTGCAACAAAGTATCCAATAAATGTCACCTGATTAAAGTAAAAGTGACAGGAGATAGTCATTAATTGGTAAATAGCAAGAGTGAATAAATTTTCCCAGTTAGAAGATCCTCCTAAGACTATAGATACTTTTCTAAAATATGTGCTGCTGTGGGAGAATTAGAAAGTAATACATATGAATTTTATAAACTGGAAAAGTAAAAATTGAAAAAAGGAAAACATCACTATTACTCCATCGTTCAGAGGTAGCCACTGATATCTACATATTAATTTGTTTATTTCCTCCTAGCTTTTAAAGAGAATTTTTACATAGTTGTTATTATACGCTATATATGTATCTATTTTCCCCCAAAGTTTATTAAAAGCTTTTGATAAGTACTTCTAATTACAGTATCAAATGCTATTGTTAAACCATATTTTACTTAACCATTAAATGCTGGACATTTAAGATGGGTTTCCAATTTTTTTCTAATTAAAATAATTCAATGCTGAATACCCCTGAGCAAAAAGAATTGTTTACCCATCTTTTCAGAAAATAGTGTTTAAGGGTCATTTAAGCTATTTTTTGCTGTAAATAATCTAGCTTGGTCTTTTAATGAGTCCCTGTATTTTTTGTTTTCCTCAGCCCTGCTGAGATAATTTCCTGTCCGTTGAATCTTTGCTGCCCTGTTGACATCAGTTATGTTCTTGGCTTTTCATACTGTCCAGGTCATTTACTCAATCCCTTTCACTGGCTGCCTGGATACGTTCTGACAGATGCTTTCTAATGAAGCTGGACATATTCCATGTTCTCTAGTCACTAGTTCTTAATTGATAGGGATTTAGGGAAGATTTTTAAATGATTAAGTCTTACACTGACAGTCTCTTAGTTACTGTAAAATTTAAAAATAGTTTTACTTATTTTATAAATGACCTTATATTGTAATATTTTAAATATTTAAAAGCACTTTTACATACAGGAATCAAGATTGCCAGGAGAAATATCAATAACCTCAGATATGCAGATGACACCACCCTTATGGCAGAAAGTGAAGAGGAACTAAAAAATCTCTTGATGAAAGTGAAAGAGGAGAGTGAAAAAGTTGGCTTAAAGCTCAACATTCAGAAAACGAAGATCATGGCATNTAGCAAACACCCTCTTCCAACAACACATGAGAAGACTCTACACATGGACATCACCAGATGGTCAACACCGAAATGAGACTGATTATATTCTTTGAAGCCAAAGATGGAGAAGCTCTATACAGTCAGCAAAAACAAGACCAGGGGCAGACTATGGCTCAGATTATCAACTCCTTATTGCCAAATTCAGACTGAAATTGAAGAAAGTAGGGAAAACCACTACCCATTCAGGTAGACCTAAATCAAATCCCTTATGATTACACAGTGGAAGTGAGAAATAGATTTAAGAGACTAGATCTGATAGAGTGCCTGATGAACTATGGAATGATTTTCGTGACACTGTACAGGAGACAGGGATCAAGACCATCCCCATGGAAAAGAAAAGCAAAAAGGAAAATGGCTGTCTGGGGAGGGCTTACAAATTGCTGTGAAAAGGAGAGAAGTGAAAAGCCAAGGAAGAAAGGAAAGATATAAGCATTTGAATGCAGAGTTCCAAAGAATAGCAAGAAGAGATAAGAAAGCCTTCTTCAGTGATAAATGCAAAGAAATAGAAGAAAACAACAGAATGGGAAAGACTAGAGAACTCTTCAAGAAAATTAGAGACACCAAGGAAACATTTCATGCAAAGATGGGCTCGATAAAGGACAGAAATGGTATGGACCTAACAGAAGCAGAAGATATTAAGAGGTGGCAAGAATACACAGAAGAACTGTATAAAAAAGATCTTCATGACCCAGATAATCATGATGGTGTGATCACTCATCTAGAGCCAGACATCCTGGAATGTGAAGTCAAGTGGGCCTTAGAAAGCATCACTATGAACAAAGTTAGTGGAGGTGGTGGAATTCCAGTAGAGCTATTTCAAATCCTGTAAGATAATGCTGTGAAAGTGCTGCACTCAATATGCCAGCAAATTTGGAAAACTCAGAAGCGGCCACAGGACTGGAAAAGGTCAGTTTTCATTCCAATCACAAAGAAAGGCAATGCCAAAGAATGCTCAAACTACTGCACAGTTTCACTCATCTCATGTGCTAGTAAAGTAATGCTCAAAATTCTCCAAGCCAGGGTTCAGCAATACATGAACCGTGAATTTCCTGATGTTCAAGCTGGTTTTAGAAAAGGCAGAGGAACCAGAGATCAAATTGCCAACATCTGCTGGATCATGGAAAAAGCAAGAGAATTCCAGAAAAACATCTATTTCTGCTTTATTGACTATGCCAAAGACTTTGACTGTGTGGATCACTATAAACTGTGGAAAATTCTGAAAGAGAAGAGAATACCAGACCACCTGACCTGCCTCTTGAGAAATCTGTATACAGGTCAGGAAGCAACAGTTAGAACTGGACATGGAACAACAGACTGGTTCCAAATAGGAAAAGGAGTACGTCAAGGCTGTATATTGTCACCCTGCTTATTTAACTTCTATGCAGAGTACACCATGAGAAACGTTGGACTGGAAGAAACACAAGCTGGAATCAAGATTACTGGGAGAAATATCAATAACCTCGGATATGCAGATGACACCACCCTTATGGCAGAAAGTGAAGAGGAACTAAAAAGCCTCTTGATGAAAGTGAAAGAGGAGAGTGAAAAAGTTGGTTTAAAGCTCAACATTCAGAAAACGAAGATCATGGCATCTGGTCCCATCACTTCATGGGAAATAGATGGGGAAACAGTGAAAACAGTGTCAGACTTTATATTTTTAGGCTCCAAAATCACTGCAGATGGTGATTGCAGCCATGAAATTAAAAGATGCTTACTCCTTGGAAAAAAAGTTATAACCAACCTAGATAGCATATTCCAAAGTAGAGACATTACTTTGCCGACTAAGGTCCATCTAGTCAAGGCTATGGTTTTTCCAGTAGTCATGTATGGATGTGAGAGTTGGACTGTGAAAAAGGTTGAGCATCGAAGAATTGATGCTTTCGAACTGTGGTGTTGGAGAAGACTCTTGAGGGTCCCTTGGTCTGCAAGGAGATCCAACCAGTCCATTCTGAAGGGGATCAGCCCTGGGATTTCTTTGGAAGGAATGATGCTGAAGCTGAAACTCCAGTACTTTGGCCACCTCATGCAAAGAGTTGACTCACTGGAAAAGAGTCTTATGCTGGAAGGCCTGGGGGCAAGAGGAGAAGGGGACAACAGAGGATGAGATGGCTGGATGGCATCAGTGACTCGATGGTCTTGCATCTGGGTGAATTCCAGGAGTTGGTGATGGACAGGGAGGCCTGGCGTGCTGCGATTCATGGAGTTGCAAGGAGTCGGACATGACTGAGCGACTGAATTGAACTGACAGTGCCATGAGTTGATTGGTTGTTATGTCTCTATTTAACAAATGAGGAAACTGAGGCTTAAAGAGACAGAAAAATTTTCCCAAGATCAAACAGCAAATGACAGAGCCAAGAAGATAGAGGAAAATCTTATAATCTCTGTGGTGGTGGTGGCTTAGTCTCTAAGTCAGGTCCTACTCTTGTGACCCCATGGACTGCAGCCTGCCAGGTGCCTCTCTCCATGGGATTCTCCAGGCAAGAATTCTGGAGTGAGTTACCATTGCCTTCTACAGGGGATCTTCCTGACCCAGGAATCAAACCCACGTGTTCTACCTTGCAGGCAGATTCTTTACCAACTGAGCTATGAGGGAAGATAGTAAACTGCTATTAAAGGCTCAAAGAGATTTACTAGTATAAGATCACAAAGTAAATAGTAATCAACAGTGGTGGGAATCCCAGTTTATCATACTCCCAAGTTCTTTTTTAATTTTTCTGAACAGTGTCAGAACTGAACAGCATCTAGCCATTTTCAATAAATACATGTTCAGTGCTTGTGATATTCAATGTATAGTGCCAAGCTTGATAAGATTTAAAGAAGCAAGCATCATTCTCCCCAAGCCAATGAGGTTTACTAGCACCTTGGGGGAAATCAAACAACCACTTATGAAACATTTCAGAAAAACCATAAGAGTGCACAGGTAAGAGTCAAAAGAATCTGTAGGCGCAATATGTGCTGAAGGACAACAGAGAGAGAGAACGCACGTGGAGTGAGACACTGAGACAAATCATGAGGGAGTATGAGGACTGGCAGGACTTTTGAAGACTGGGATAGGAGGAGAGCAAGACGACCGTTTGGAATAGTCTTGGACGTTCCCTGGATGCAAAGACTAAGAACAGAGAATGAACATGGTAAGGGATTGTCTTAACATGAAAGAGTTGGCGATTCAGTTAGGAAGATATGTTGGGACCAGATTTTAGAATCTGAGGGCAAAATTCGGCATGCAAACATTCAGAACTCCTAAGCAGCAGGGTGATATGATTTACCTCAGATGATGAAGACTACACCATCATTGCTGTCTCTTGGGGAAAAAAATCTTGAGGGAAGAAAAGAATGGGTTCCTCTTAGTATAAAGACTGGTAATAGAGGAATTTCTGGCCCAATTTTTAAAGGTTCTTTTGTTGTTGTTGTTTTAAAATATAATAAATATATGTAGTAAAAAAAAAAAAAAAGAAAATGTGGTATAAAGAGAGCAAAAAACACCCATGATCCTACCACTCAGAGATCATCATTTTAATGCTTGGGTGCATTTCAACTTAGTAATTCAATAAATATTTGTTGAGCAGCTACTATCTGTCATATATCATTCTAGGTGCAAAGTCTATAGCAGTGAAGGGAAAAACTCCCAAATTACCACCTATATCTTCCATATAGATATGAACTAGATGTGAAATAAGGTACACTTTTAAAAATCTGTTTTTCCTTATTTTTAAGTTGAGCTTAACAGAATTCCAGAAAAACATCTACTCCTGCTTCACTGACTACACTAAAGCTTTTGGCTATGTGGATCACAACAAACTGTGGAAAATTCTGAAATAGTTGAGAATGCCAGCCCACCTGATCTGCCTCCTGAGAAACCTATATGCAGGTCAAGAAGCAACAGTTAGAACCAGACATGGAACTAATTTAACTGGTTCCAAATTGGGAAAGGAGTATGCCAAGGCTGTATATTGTCACTCTGCTTATTTAACATATGTGCAGAGTACATCCTACAAAATGCCAGGCTGGATGAAGCACAAGCTGGAATCAAAATTGCCAGGAGAAGTTGTCAATAACCTCTGATGTTCAGATGACACCACCCTTATGGCAGAAAGCGAAGAGGAACTAAAAAGCCTCTTGAAGAAAGTGAAAGAGGAGAGTGAGAAAGTTGGTTTAAAGCTCAACATTCAAAAAATGAAGATCATGGCATCTGGACCCATCACTTCATGGCAAATAGATGGTGAAAAAACCCAACACAAACAGTGACAGACTTAATTTTCTTGGGCCCCAAAATCACTGCAGATGGTGACTGCAGCCATGAAATTAAAAGACACTTGCTCCTTGGAAAAAAATTATGACCAAACTAGACAGCATATTTAAAAGCAGAGATATGACTTTGCAGACAAAGGTCCATCTAGCCAAAGCTATGGTTTCTTCAGTAGTCATATATGGATGTTAGAATTGGACCACAAAGAAAGCTGAGTACCCAAGAATCGATGCTTTTGAACTGTGGTGTTAGAGAAGACTCTTGAGAGTCCCTTGGACTACAAGGAGATCAAACCAGTCCATCCTAAAGGAAATCAGTCCTCAACATTCATTGGAAGGACTGATGCTGAAGCTGAAGCTCCAGTACTTTGGCTACCTGATGGAAAGAACTGATTCTTTGGAAAAGACCCTGATACTGGAAAAGATTGAAGGCAGGAAGAGAAGGGAATGACAGAGGATGAGATTGTTGGATGGCATCACCTACCCGATGGATAAGAGTTTAAGCAAACTCCAGGAGTTGGTGATGGACAGGGAAGCCTGGTATGCTGCAGTCCATGGGGTCACAAAGTGTTGGATACGACTAAGCAACTGAACTAAGAAATTTAAAATTCTATTTATAAGTTTGGAAATGTCAGAAATCATTTCCAAGGGAACTTCGGTAATGCTCAATCACATTTGCAGATAATTAAACACCTTCAAACATTTAACTCTCTATTTATACACTTAATACATAGATATGTTTTTAGGTACTTCAGTTACCTGATTCAACAAATCTAACTTTTTTAGGTGCATAAATAAATTGAAGTTACAAAGTTATAATAGACCCAAATTAATCAGTTTTGAATAGACTCTAATACAGCAAGTTAATTTCAATACTTCCAAATATATAAGATACTAAATATGTACATGTAACCTGTAAACACAAAAATATTTATATATTATAGTTTTGATTCTTTTTGCCCCTTCATACTTATCATTTTCCTGGGGTTGAAACAGGTATAATAAGGGATAACAATTTCCATGGAAATTAAGTGGGGTTACTGAATCTTTCTAGACTGAAAATTATGAACCCTCTTATTCTGGTAACTGAGATTATTTTTATAACCAGAGTTCTTGGCCTAATATGAGAGCCAGGCGATGCCTGTTGACATCCAGAATGAGTCCTCTTGCTTACTCTGGTTACCAGACTGTGTCCCCTTCTACAGCCATTATTTACAATTTAAAAATTTAATTATAAAATTTAACTTCTCTTGTTCACATATCATTGAATTCAAGTTGGATATGTTATCTGCTTTGTTATTTTCTCTATTATTATATTACTTTCTTTATTCTTTTTTTTTTTTTTTGCATCTTGCACCACGCTTTTTTTGTCCTATGCCTGTTTCTCTGGTAATCTGGAAAATATTCTGTTTGGATTTTCTAGTGATTAAGTTTAACACACACACACACACACGCACATTTTTTCCCATAATGAAACAGCATCTAATGACTCCTGAATTAGATGAGAAATAGCACGTTTCACTTCTTCTTTGCCCCTCACTCAACCATTTCCCAACTTTTTTGTTATCTGGCATTCTGGGTTCAGATATTAGTATTAGTAGTAGTAATAGCAGTAGTTATAGTAGTAGCATAGTCTACGTACTCAACTATCTGTGCATGTTACTGGTGATATAATGGAAACCTGCAGGCAGGGAGGCAAGATGCATATGCTGCATTAAGCATTTTGCCAAGAAGGCCACTTTTAGTTTCTTAATATGTTTGCCAAATAACTTTCCAGGAAAGTTGCACTAATGCACAACCTCACCAACTATTCAGTGAGGGTACCTATCTCATTACATTCTAAAGAACTAACCATTACTTTAGGAACTTTTATCTATTTGATAGATAGAAATGGCATTTGGTCATTATTTTCATTGTTTTAATCTAGGGGAAAATTGCAGTTAGGAACTACAATTCCAGTGATCTTCTTCTGATGAAGTGCAATTACTCAAGCATAAGCTGAATAGGTTTGATTCAGGATCTTGCCTGAAACGTTACTAATTAATTTCCTAAGGGACTATTTTAAAATCATTTCTACCGGGTATTTTCTGGGCATGTAGAGCCAGAATAAAAATGTCCAGTGACAGTTGTTTTTAATACCACGAATCCCTGTACTCACTCTTAGCCATTGAACTCTGGCATTGTGCTATATGAATTCTCATAAAGTAAATAAATTAATCAGTAAATTCATGTTAATAGAAAACCATAGTCCCAATAACTAATTTGTAAAACTTGTGGTAATGGCAAATATTATGATAAGATATATTAACCCAATAGGGTTCTGCAAACAAGTTCTGATTTGCAGAACTAACCAACACAATACCAATAATGTCACATGAAATATTCACATTAGAAATGTTGACTGAAGTGATTCAAAGTCATTCACTTAAAACTAATAAGTAAGCACACATATTATTCCTCATAATACTGGATGCTGCTGCTGCTGCTAAGTTGCTTCAGTCATGTCCGACTCTGTGCAACCCCATAGATGGCAGCCCACCAGGCTCCCCCGTCCCTGGGATTCTCTAGGCAAGAACACTGGGTGGGTTGCCATTTCCTTCTCCAATGCATGAAAGTGAAAAGTGAAAGTGAAGTCACTCAGTCGTGTCTGAATCTTCACGATCCCATGGACTGCAGCCCACCAGGCTCCTCCGTCCATGGATTTTCCAGGCAAGAGTACTGGAGTGGGGTGCCATCGCCTTCTCTGTAATACTAGATAGTCATATCCAACTTAGCAGTGTTCCTTTACATTCTTCATCCACAGAATAAAAATTAGCTACCAACTTCACTGACAAACAGAGTAATGTATATATTTCTATGTGAGGGGTAAAACCAGGAACAACATTTCAAACAAGAGGAACAGCATGAGCAAACACAAGAAGGCCATGGGGACTGAAGTGGACTCAAGCTAGTCTTGTCACTGTTAAGACTTGAGGTGTATATGAGACCTCTTGCAAGGGCAAACTTTATTCTGATAACTTCTACTACAGTATCATGTTTTTAACCTTTAAATTTGGTTTGGACAAGAATTCCAAAGAGAGAAAAGATATCATGAAGTAACTTACCAAGAAACTATTCAGATGTGGTTAAATGAAGGCTGCAACATATTTACCACATGTAAGGAAGTTTCACAGACATTCATTCACTTACTTTAGATGAGGTTGACTACACAATAATTTAGATAATATTTTACAACTATTCTCTGGTAATTAATAAAGCTATAGAACTGAAATTAATGGCATTTTTGACAGGCACATACATTATCTCATTTTATTTTCAAAACAACTTATGAAGTCATTTTTCTGACTATATCTCTTTTATAGATGAGAACTTAACCAAGGTCATGCAGCTAAAAAGTGAAAGACTCAAGATTTGAACCCAAGTTGTTGAATTCCAAAGCCCATGCTTTTAACCATTACTCTGAAGATAACAGTGATAACTTCAGGACATCACAAAGATATTTTGACATTGAGCCCTAAATGTCTAAACCCTGTCTCTGTGTTTACTTTGTCATCAACTGGAGCTGAACATAAAAAGTTATTTGTGCTTAAAAAAAGCTTTCAGTCTTGCTGTTCTCACCCTTCCTTTGCCACTCCATCCAAGATCAAGGTCACTGTGCTGAATTTGTGGCCCTACAATCACTTTCAATTCATGACCACAAATTATAATGTCCAAAATGCAGAAATATTACTGTATGGCCAAAGCTTCTAGAAAGAGAATTCTTATTCTAACATAAATACCTGTAATAATGGCAGAAACAAGCAGAAAATTATGGGTAAAATAAATTGCTTTTGTGTATAAATATTATTTTTTCAAGGTCTTGTCAGTATAAAAGCCTCTTTTTCAAATCACTAAAGGAGTCACCTCACCCTCTCTTTAATTTTGCCCTTTCAGTCCTTCTTCTACTTAATCAAAAGTCAAAGTTAGAAAACCACCTAAATGAACCCCTTTCCCATGACATTATCATTTCCAGTTTCCCGGAGTTATTAAGCAACCCTAAATCCAGACTGCCAATGATAAAAGAAGAGGAAGAGAAGGCATAGTAAATTAGAGACAACAGATATGAGGGGAAATGCCAGTGAAGTAACAAATGCTGCACATTGGCAGACAGATACTGATTTCCTTATTCCATAAAGAGCTCTTCAGCCCCACAAGAATAACACTGATGGCCCAATAGAGAGACTAGCAAAGGACATGAACAGGCTGTTCACATCAAAAGAAAATGAAGTGATCTTTATCTTTAATCATTTGAAAAGATATTCAACCTCAGTCATAAGTAAAGAAATGCAATTTAATATAATAAGATACAGTACAAATTTTCAGATTGAGAGGGGGGAAGCAAACCTGGTTATGTGCAAGAAGTCACATTCATACATCATATTTGGAGCACCACTTAATATTTATCCAAAAACTTCTAGAAATATATACTATAGGTGCATCTGGCCCAGAGATACGTGCTCAGAGATATTACAGTAGCAATTCTAAAAGTCAATTCCTGGAAGCAACCCAAATGTCCTTTAGTTTATACCAAATGTGGTTAAAATACCTCTGGAGATCCACACAGAGAACTGGTCCATGAGGGGAGCTAAAGAGAGGTACCAGGGTGAGGAGTGGAACAGTGAGCTATTTTCACTATATAGATAGCTGTACTTATTTTTTAAAAAGAGTGTATATTAAAAATAAACCCACTAAGACAAACATTTAAAAGATGCTTTTGGAATTTTGGAAAAGCAAACCAAAGCAAAGCAGCCATAAAATTTTCAATTTCTTCCACCAAACAGAAAGTTCCAAGGATAATGAAGACACAATCAGATAGGACTCTCTGGAAATAAGCCCTAGGATTATATACTAATTTCTGTGTGATATTTTCCTAAAAGAAAACAAGTTTAGTTGTTGTCACTTCACCATTGCAACGTCAGAATTTAACACAGAATGGCAATAGAAATAGTTCAAGTCATTATCACGAGCATTCTTTAAGATGTCTTCCATATGACTAATAATTATTTTTATATTTTCAAAAAACTAAACTTTCAAAACCTTGGTGAAAGCTGGCCACTATAAGGCCATGACATCTAAAACATCATGTTTGTATCTCTATTACTATGCAACATCAGACTAATGGTCTTATAAATTCCTAGTGTTTGCCAAACACATTACATGGAAGATCACAATGTTAATTTGGAAAGGGAAACAGTTTCATGGCATCTAAAGGACTGAAAAAATTACCTCTAATCCTTTTGGGAATCAAAGAGGCAATAAAGTGAAATTGAGTGCAGAAAGACTCACATTGTAAATCCATTTACTACCAAGCCTTGTTTACTCAAGGATTTATTCATGCTAGCAACTAGTCACCAAAGCTTAATAGCATGACTTTACCAGAATTTTCTTTAAAGAAGTGTCTGATATTTTTTCACAAATAGTGTTCAGCTGATTAAAGCCTAATTACACACATTGAATTAAAGGTGTGAGTACATAATAAAATGTTCTAGCTAAAAGGAATCTGTGCTGGTGTTTGATTTCCAGCTAGTAATTTGGCTGGAATAAAATGGAAACAAGAAAGCAGAATTGTTTAAAAGGTACAGCTTTATGACAACACACATTTCTAAAACTGGAAAAAGAAACAGACAAATATGTGGCGCACTTTCCAAATGGAACGTGCTGAAATCTAAAACAGCCTTTTATATTCCCAACATTTATAATAGTAATAATAATAATATAAGTCACACTCACAGAGGCCAACAGCCAGAAAAAAAACATATTTCCATTTTAACGCCTCTAGATGATCAAAGCATCAGCTTAATATAATCAGCTGAAATCCATTTACCCGCGAGCTTGCCACTGTGCCCAGGGACAGCTTTCCCTTCCAGCCCTATCTATTCTGGAACAGGTGCTATACTAGTAAATTAATTAGTCTGTGGAGAAGCACCTTGTTCTCCATCTCTGCAGGCCTCTTGTGGGTCAGGGCCTTGAAGATTTCACCATCTGGGCAGAGTTTCCCCCAGAGAAACAATCAAAGCCTACAGATTGCCGCCTACAGAGGAAGGTTCAGATGACAATTAACCTTATTAGGTCTCATTTTTTACAGTTTATAGTGTGTCAACATGTTGGCTCCATAAATAATCTGTTACATCAAATAGGTGGAGAGAAATGGTCTCTCCTCTTATTAAAAGTTATAAAGCCCTACAGAAAAGAAGTATAATATTTAAGGGAAATAGTATCATTTACAAACATCTAAATGTTAGGATTACTGAGTAGGAAGCTAGATTTCAAAGTTTGTGAAAGAAAAAAAAAAAAACCCCCTATCATCCATTTCTTTTAGATGCAAATTCTGAGAGAGAGGAACTTCATTTTTTTCCTTTTCTATGTCTTCCACATTTTTCTCCCAGGAAAAATATATATGGTTCCTATATATATATGGTTTTATAACATCTGGATAATTTAAATACATGTTTCTTTTAAAAAATTATATTTTTTCTCCTGTTCCCTCAACCACAGTTATGCATATATGATCCTGTTGTCTGGAGAATACAAAATAAAACCAGTCAAAACAATTAACATCTATAGTTTGTCACAAAATCAACAAATCTTTAAGCCTACATTTTTAATCAGAGTAAGTTTAATTAAACACTTCACAAATGGCTTTGTGGCCTGGCACACAAAAATGTCCCACTCTTTTTCAAGTCTTCAGGGCTTCACTGGTGGTTCAGATGGTAAAGAATCTGCCTGAAAAGCAGGAGTCCTGGGTTCAATCCTTGGGTTGGGAAGATCCCATGGAGAAGGAAATAGCTACCATTCTAGTGTTCTTGCCTGGAGAAGTCCATGGACAAAGGAGCCTTGTCAGTTGAACAGGATTGAGCAACTAACACTTAAGCCTTTAAGCATAATTTAAAGAGTTTACTAACAGATCATCACAAATTCTTGTGAGAAGACTCTAAGAGTTCTTATTTACAGGTCTATCCCTTTATATTTGATAGGGTACTGGGCCCCACTAGGTCCTTCAATTCTATGACATGATTCCCAGTTAAGATTTTAAACTTGGGATGAAATACCTTCCCTATTGGCTTCTCCTTCTTTTGCAGCTTCCTTAGACAGCTCCAGTGGGGCCTCATGAGTCACCACTGGGTTAATGATGTGTTTGGAAGCTTGCTGACAGTGCAAGCAGCTTTGTCTTCTCATGTATCCTGTGTTGATTCACGGGTAAGCTGACAATATTTGCAAACTTGAACTGTTTGACATTAAAGACCAGGAAACTCATTTAATTCTGCCTAAAGATAGTTCTGTGGGATTAGAACTGATGGAAAGGAAAAAAAAAAAAACCTTCATAAAATGTAGATTTTATAGCTTAAAAAGTAGCAGCAGACTTGATATTGCCATTCTATTTAAAGCAAATTTCCTTGGGAGTTACTATTGGAATTCAGATATAAAGTATTTAGTTTGGAATTTCTCCAGTCATAGCATAATGCTTATATTTGGGACATGCAAAAATGAAACTAGAGACAATGACAACTTCACTGCCCTAGTTTTGGTTAGAAGAAAATCTAAGAAATAATGAGCAAGAACAGAAAAATGTCCTTAATGTATATAAGCATTCTTATTCAGTATATGTCCTTCTGTTGTTAAATACATATTTGCCATATCAATTAGTAATATTAGCTTATATCTAACTTATTACAACTATCTTTGGTCATGATATACTATAGTGATTCTATTTTTACAAGTGTAGTTGCGATAGGAAGTTCAGTGTTATTTATTAACAAATATACAAAGAACTTGAAGCTGGGATGGACAATGAAGTTAAGGTATCTAGGTATCAAAGAAAGCCTCTGACAAAACAGTGCCCTCTAGTGGATATACAAACTCCTGGAGTTACAGCAATTCTCTCACATGGAATCTGGTCATGAGTTGGAAATCTGGGCACATAAAGATGTCATATTACTACTAGACACTAAGAAAAATAAGTTTACCAGTAGTCATGTATAAATGTGAGAGTTGGACCATAAAGAAGGCTGAATGTCAAAGAACTGATGCTCTTGAACTGTGGTGTTTCAGAAGACTCTCGAGTCCTTTGGACTGCAAGATCAAACCAGTCAGTCCTAAAGGAAGTCAACCCTGAATATTCGTTGGAAGGACTGACGCTGAAACTGAAGTTCCAATTCTTTGGCCACCTGATGAGAAGACCCAACTCGTTGGAAAAGACCCTGATGCTGGGAAAGATTGAAGGCAAAAGGAGAAGGGGATGACAGAGGATGAGATGGTTGGACGGCATCATCAACTCAATGGGCATGAGTTTGAGCAAGCTCTGGGAGTTGATGATGGATAGCGAAGCCTGATGTGCTGCAGTCCATGGGGTCACAAAGAGTCAGACATGACGGAGCGAATGAACTGAACTGAAGAAAAAGAAGAGCAACATTTAGGGTAACTGCAAAGACAAGATGAGCATGCTTCATTCATATCGTAAGCGCTACTGAGGGCCCACCATGAGCTAGCACCATGTATGGGATGTGTATGCTATGTGTATGGGATACAAAGAGGACTGAACAGANAAAGACCCTGATGCTGGGAAAGATTGAAGGCAAAAGGAGAAGGGGATGACAGAGGATGAGATGGTTGGACGGCATCATCAACTCAATGGGCATGAGTTTGAGCAAGCTCTGGGAGTTGATGATGGATAGCGAAGCCTGATGTGCTGCAGTCCATGGGGTCACAAAGAGTCAGACATGACGGAGCGAATGAACTGAACTGAAGAAAAAGAAGAGCAACATTTAGGGTAACTGCAAAGACAAGATGAGCATGCTTCATTCATATCGTAAGCGCTACTGAGGGCCCACCATGAGCTAGCACCATGTATGGGATGTGTATGCTATGTGTATGGGATACAAAGAGGACTGAACAGAACTCCTGCCCTCAAGCAGCTCATGGCCTAACTTAATCACATTTGAGAAAAGCAAGTAGTACAGGAGGAAGAGAAATAAAAATCTGGAAAGTGAGGCTGGGTCTCCAAAAGCAAAAATAGTGGACATTTTCATGTGGCTCTTCTTAAAAATTGATAAACCCAACCAGTCGACCAAGCATGGAGGTAGTTCTTGCGTAGCTATGATGGGTCCACCCAAAAAATGATCTATCAAAGCTAGAAGAAGACAAAACTAGATAAACTCTGTTCCCTAGAATCCGGGACCTTTTTTGCACCACTATCATTTAGAAAGAGTGGAAGATCTTTCTGAAGATCTTTCTGTAAGATGTACCAGAAAGGTCAAAGTTTCTGCAGTTGTTTGAGTCCTCAGGAGTAGGACGTTTGGAAGGAAACATTTCAGAGGTCATTATTCCTTAAGACACTTTCCCATGCACTTCCTGGTAGGAATATATTAGAGTCCCATGGTGTGTAGGCACGAGAGGATCAACCCCAAATAGCACTAGTGTGTAAGATCACTACTTGGGCCTTCAAATAAAAAAACAATGCAAGGGTGAATATGTCTCTTTCAGCATTAACTGCATTCTATTTTCACCTTAAACTCTAAAATGCACATCATATTAAATGTACCTGATGCTGTGTTGCATACATGTATTACCATTGAGTCATAAATGCTGTGATATTACCAGGCAAATGGAAGCAAAGGAGTTGCTTTGTCAAACAATCAAAAGCACAGATCCAACAGAATCGGAAAGAAAAAAAATGACAGAAGTAACTGGTGAAGTTTTCTTCTATCATTCTCGATGACAAAAACTTTCTTTATTTCCTGGTTTGATTAATCATCCCATTTCCTATGTGATGCCACTGAACCCTAGACATATTTCCCTCACAAACTTTTGTTACACTATGATGGACTCTGTTTATATACCNGCACATCATATTAAATGTACCTGATGCTGTGTTGCATACATGTATTACCATTGAGTCATAAATGCTGTGGTATTACCAGGCAAATGGAAGCAAAGGAGTTGCTTTGTCAAACAATCAAAAGCACAGATCCAACAGAATTGGAAAGAAAAAAATGACAGATGTAACTGGTGAAGGTTTCTTCTATGATCCTCGATGACAAAAACTTTCTTTATTCCCTGGTTTGATTAATCATCCCATTTCCTATGTGATGCCACTGAACCCTAGACATATTTCCCTCACAAACTTTTGATACACTATGATGCACTCTGTTTATATACTTGTCACTTTTCACTAGATAAATTTCTCAAACCCCTTGAAAGTCAGAAGACCATGTCTCTACCATTATATCTCCAGTTCCCTATTGTTCCTTGAACAACACTTAGCACAAAATAGTCACTCAATATTTCTAATTGGGTTACTACTCAAAATATGTAATACTTTGACAGGAATATATTACATCATTACCCAGATTTCACAGGATAAGAAGTATAAGAAGATAGTTTACCGATAAGAAAATTTCAAATGGAAAGATTATAACTGCTAATAGAACAAAAAACTTTTGAAAGTCCCATTAGAAACATCAAACACACAAAAATAAATGATAAGTAAGAAAACCCATTGCTGGCAGGACTGTGAAGAATCTGGCATATGTAAGAGTGTACATTACTGTGAGAATGTGGCTCAACTCCAGTCTAGATAAGCATTGCTCAGATTCNCGATAAGAAAATTTCAAATGGAAAGATTATAACTGCTAATAGAACAAAAAACTTTTGAAAGTCCCATTAGAAACATCAAACACACAAAAATAAATGATAAGTAAGAAAACCCATTGCTGGCAGGACTGTGAAGAATCTGGCATATGTAAGAGTGTACATTACTGTGAGAATGTGGCTCAACTCCAGTCTAGATAAGCATTGCTCAGATTCTTGATCTAGGAATTTTATTGGGGGATATTATATAACAGTGAAGACTCCAAAAAGAAACATATAGGGGGTGTTCTTCTCAACATCTCTTGGAGTAAAAAACAAAGTAAAAAATAAAGGAAGAAGGCTTGTAGAAAGAAAAGCTGTAGAGGGAAAATTTTAAATGCCAAAGGAGAATGGAAGGAAGAAAACAAGGAAAGGAGAGAGAAGGAGATGAAAACTGGAAATNGCTGATTTATGTCAATGTATGGCAAAACGAGTACAGTATTGTAAAGCAAAACAAACTAAAAAATAAAAAGTAAAAAAAAAGAAAAAGTAAAGAACTTCTGTTCTATGCTCTGAGGCCAATCTCCACATATCCTCTGGCCTTCAATAGTGTCAGACCAACAATGAGTGGATGGCATACAATGGGAGTCTACAGGAAAATATGAAGTCCTATCTATGCTTTTTGGCCTCTAAGAATTTCATAGACATTAAGTACTTTTCTTTTAGAGACAGTTCAGTGTTATGCTGAGAAGATGAGCTTTGGAACTCTCTGCCCAGGTTCTAATTTAGACTCTACTACTTACTAGTTGCATGATCTTGGCCAATCCACTTAGCTCTCTAAACCTCAGAAAGAAATATGGCTAATAATAATAATAGGTCCTACTTAATACTGTTGATCTAGTTAGGTAATGAGATAATGTGCTTAAAGTACTTGGCATGTAATAGCACACACCACATGTTAGCTATACAGGTGGCATTGGTGGTGGTGATCATAATCACAGAATTCTCCCAATTACTCTCCTTTATATCTGGAACATAAATTCAGATAATATTAGTGCTCTAGTACAGCAAAACCTATGTCTATTTATTCAACACATATTATTTATTGAGTATCCACAATAGACTGACCTGGTAAGTGGCATGGGATGAAATTCTCAAAATACATAAAATTAAAAAATAAAAATGTCATATTTGAGCTTTTGAAGTTTTGTGACTGAGAACTTTCTCTCAGTGTTGAATTTATTCTTAGCATTTCCCTTAATGCTTCTGAGCTATTATGGCAAATAATATCAGCTTTACTGAAATGTCTCTGACAAGGAAGATGTTCTCACAGATGGCTCAGGCCAGTGCATTTACTTTCCAGTTGGGTCCTTACTGGGGGAAAATGGCTCAGATACGTCCCTGAAATTTTGAACTGGCTTCCTTTTGATAAGGTGATGTTTTCAGCTCATTGGACTTTGTAGTGTTTTTACTGCTACATGCTTTTTTTTTTTAAAAATTGTGCTTTATACTTTGAATTCTAAAACATATTTTTTCTGAGGTGCAGTTATACTGGCAAACTATATAAACACTAAATAAGTAAATATTCTGACCAGTTTAAACAACTTGATGGCTGCTAATAAGGGCTGTGAGGTGATACAGCAAAAGCCTACCAGCTGGATTTTATGTTTTATTAAGTAATTTTGGTAGAGGATTTTAATTTAAACCTGTCTATGTGCTTATTTGTAGAGAATTATATTTGTACAGAGAGCCTACATGAATTTATATAAAATCCATACCGAAGATGGTATGCATGGGGCCTAAAAAAACACAAAAGACTGTTTACAAACAAATTAAAGGCTAAACATATGCATATATTACAGAGAAGCTCTTATATAAAAGACTCAGAAAGCCTCAGGTTCCTAATAACAAGACTTGAATGTAGGGGACTCGGCTGCTGCCTTCCTCACTGAGTTTTGGCGGGTGTATCAGGCCTTTATACATTGCAGTAATAATTGATGGCAGGCTGACACATTGCCCAAGGAGAGCTCTGTCAGGAGGTCTCCTGGGCCTGGGGATCAGTGTGCTTAAAATATTAGGATTTGATAGAGTTAACACTTGCCCTTGAGCAGATGGTTTTGAACACTCTGTCAACACCGCCAGTGATTACTGCAAACAGATTCTTCATCCCAGAGGGATGGGAGTGAAATGCTTTCTAGCTCCCAAGTCTCATCTAAGAGGTGTAAAAAACGTATCATTTCCAGGGTCTTCTCTCAGCTGTGAGAAGTGCAAATGTTTCCCACACACGCAGCCAGAGTCAAGAGCCTTTGCTGAGTCTGGGAACTGGTCGCACAAACTTAACCTAAATCCTTCTATTTTGTGCCTCTGAAATATTTTGGGTTTATGAAATGTCTTTTGATGAACTACCGGAAAAAAGGACTGATCATAGGCCAACACCGAAGTGTTGAACGAGGGGATGAAAGAATGGAAAAGATCCTGTGGGTACTCTGAAAACTTGAGAAGTTCAAAATTTTCAAAATAAAAATGAACACACCTATCAGTAATTTATTTTCAGTCTGGGCAAATTCATCGTGGGGGACGAGATGACTCTTCAAAGGAAAAGCATTACCCATTCCTGTTGAGTAAACTAGTTTACAGAATTTGGAAATGAAATCATCAATGAAGGGAAATCACAGAAAGTAACTCGCAAGGGTCTCCTTCAATAGTGAAGGAACCAGTAAGATCAGAAGGTAGTAGCATCATTCAGGAAGGTCTTACTCCTTGCCTAGCACTGCATTGTAACGAATGCCATCACTAAATGAAATGGCCTCTGCTTTAAGTAAGAGGGACCACAGAGTTCAGAAGACAGAACCTATACTCAAAAAACCTCTGCTGTGGAAGTAGCTGATATGGGACCTCTTATCTACAGTTATTACAACTTTATTAATAGAAAATTGAGTACAAACAGAACACTTCAATTCCCATGCTCTAGAAAAGACTGTTTAAGGTGTCTTGTCCTATATGTCAGCTGATCTGTCCTGACTGCTTCTCACCCTTACTTCAAGGAGACATGCCTACCACCACAACTGAGACTGCCAAGACCAAGAAGCAGAGAGAATTTTTTTTTTTTAAAGGAACGAGAAGGAAGTGTGTGAGAAACAAAGCTTAAAGATCTACAACTCCAGACCTTGGCTTTCATGCTAAAGGTTTATAAGCTCCCCCTTCGTTATATCATCTTCGTGATGTTCTGAACACCTGCACTATTAAATTCTTTTCTTAGGTTTTTTTTTAATAAGAAAAAATTAACAAAGTAAAATTTGTTGACAGTGTTCACAGTCAACGCAGTGGGTGTTCCACCTATGCGCTGTCACATTTTCCATGTTCATTTCTGCAGGTGCTAAATACATGCTGACAACAACATATGTTACCAATCTTAATTTTTTTTTTTAACTTGTAATTAAGGAGTGCTCACAGCTTGAAGGAAAAAAAAAATACAGGTGAAAGCTGCCTCTGCCCAAAGACTTTTTCTTTTTTTCTCTCATACCTATTTACATAGTTCTTGAATGTACCATATATGGAAAAAATAAGTTATCAAAATTATTATCTATATAAATAGTGTCCATAAGACAAATTTGTAACAATGCTAAAACCACATAAGCTTACTTCCTCCCCCAAACCCCACTATTCTTTCCTTGTTTTCAAATATTTTTCTTGACTTTCTGAATTTCTCTTGCTCCTTTCAATTATAGTGTTTCTGGGAAATTACACAAACCCTCCAAAAAGTATTTTTACGCTATGTGACCCTCAAAGTTTTAGAAACATTCTCTAAGTGGAATACAATTCTTTGATCCTTTAATTACTTTCTATGAACATGAGCACCTCTGCATAGTTAAATAATTAGTAGGAAATAATTATAGTTTTGGAGAAGGAAATGGCAACCCACTCCAGTATTCTTGTCTGGAGAATCCTGGGGACGGGAGCCTGGTGGGCTGCGGTCTATGGGGTCACACAGAGTTGGACACGACTGATGTGACTTAGCAGCAGCAGCAGCAATTATAGTTTTAATCCTATGCATTTTAGAGGTAATATCTTTTTACTGGCCATGAGGGCACTGGCAGCTTCTACATTCCTCCTCTAGGGACCAGTGATGNCATAGTTCTTGAATGTACCATATATGGAAAAAATAAGTTATCAAAATTATTATCTATATAAATAGTGTCCATAAGACAAATTTGTAACAATGCTAAAACCACATAAGCTTACTTCCTTCCCCAAACCCCACTATTCTTTCCTTGTTTTCAAATATTTTTCTTGACTTTCTGAATTTCTCTTGCTCCTTTCAATTATAGTGTTTCTGGGAAATTACACAAACCCTCCAAAAAGTATTTTTACGCTATGTGACCCTCAAAGTTTTAGAAACATTCTCTAAGTGGAATACAATTCTTTGATCCTTTAATTACTTTCTATGAACATGAGCACCTCTGCATAGTTAAATAATTAGTAGGAAATAATTATAGTTTTGGAGAAGGAAATGGCAACCCACTCCAGTATTCTTGTCTGGAGAATCCTGGGGACGGGAGCCTGGTGGGCTGCGGTCTATGGGGTCACACAGAGTTGGACACGACTGATGTGACTTAGCAGCAGCAGCAGCAATTATAGTTTTAATCCTATGCATTTTAGAGGTAATATCTTTTTACTGGCCATGAGGGCACTGGCAGCTTCTACATTCCTCCTCTAGGGACCAGTGATGGGGTGACTGATGATGGTTTCATCAACAAGCATTACTCTATTCTCTGACAGCTAGTAAGAAAGTTTAGATGTGTTTTCCAAATATGCAGCTCCTGCTTAGTTGCTCAGTCGTGTCCAACTCTTTGCAACTCCATGGACTGTAGCCTGGCAGACCCCTCTGTCCATGGGGATCTTCCAGGCAAGAATACTGGAGTGGGTTGCCATGCCATCCTCCAGGGGATCTTCCCAACCTGGGGATCAACCCCAGGTGTCTATCATTGCAGGTGGATTCTTTACCCTCTGAAGTATGAAAATCACCCAGGGGAACTCAATTGCTCTACTTTTGCCCCACTCTCTTCTAAACTCCTGGCAATCAGCCAAGCTCAGTCTACCCTCAGGGTCTCTGCACCTCCCTTCTCACGATCTTCACAAAAACTGAGTGAGACCAGGATGGCTCCTCCTTAAGAGGTCTTTCTTGAAGACCCTATTCAATGCTTCTTCACCATGAACTTGGACATATGACCCTGCTTTGTGTGCTTTGAGGCAGTTGTCACTATTGTAAGTTACTTTTAAAAAACAAATTTGTTTATTGTTTGTTTCTTTGGTTAAAATGTAAGCCATGTGAGGTCAGGTACTATGCATTTGTCTTGTTTGCATGTAAGCATAGATCCTAGCATAGAGTAAATGTTCAGTAAGTATTTTTTAAATAAGTTAATGATTTGTTTAACAAAGATACTGACATGATATTGAGGCTGTTTCCCTTGGATATTCTAATTCAACAGGACTGAGATGAAGCCAAAAATCCATAATAAAAGCACTTCAGGTGATTTGGATGATTAGGCACATTTGAGAAAAGCTGTTAGTGTCTTGCTATTCACCATGGTCCATGGACTAGCAGCCTCAGCATCACTAGGGAGCTTGTCACAAATACAGATTCTCAGGCCTGTCCCAGACCCATTGAATCAGAACCTGCTTTAGCAAGATCCCTTGGTGCTCTGTGCACTGTTTAAGAAGCCCCTATCCAGGTATATGAACCAAGTCTCCCCTGTCAGTGAGACACAGACATGGAGCAATCACTAGGACACTTTGGCCGGGACTTTCACCTCAACTTGGGGGCAGGAATGGGAACTCTATGATCAAAATTACCAGCTCGATTCATCACATGTCCCAAGCTGAACATGTGATTTCTAGACTAGCAATTCTCATAGTGTGGTTCCCAGAGCAGCAGAAATCACCTAGAAAGTTGTTAGAAATACAAACTCTCTGACCCCATCTCAAACTGCATTAGAAACTCAGAGGAGGAGTGTCCAATAATCTGACTTTTAACCAGATCTCTGGGTGAAGTTCTGATTCCGACTAAAGTTTGAGAACAATGGTTCTAGATGAGATGTTCCCAGCCCGAGGTGTGCATTAAAATCACTTGGGGAAGTTTTAGAACTCTCAATACCTAGGTCCATACATCAGACCAATTAAACAAAAACTTCTGAAAATAGCACCTAGATTTCAATAATCCTTAGACATTCTCAAGGCTGGGAACTACAATTTGAGCCATACTCAGATCTACCTGGCTGCTTGGCAGTAGTCACCAACAGAAACAAATACCTGTAAACAAAGTTAGATTAAGACAGTGGTTCTTGGACTTTAGCATGCATGAGAATCTCAGATGGAGGGTGTGTTAAAACACAGATTTCCAGGCCTCACTTCCAGAGTTTATGAGTCAGCAGGTCTGAGGGGGGCAGAAAATCTGCAGTTCTAACAAGTTTCCAGGTGATGCCAATGCAGCTGGACCAGAAAATATATTCTGGGTTCTTCTAATATCAGGCTACAGAAGTCATAGGTCATTAAATTGAGCCACGTTAAGTGAATATATCCAATATTTTTTATCCTTGTAAATTGTCCCCTCTCCAAAATCTCATAGTCAGTAGTTGGAAAAGAGACTGAACAGATATTATTTGAGCTTCAGATGGGTATGAGTTTGGATCTTGACTCTGCCTCTTTAATCAATTTGTTTAATCTTCCTTTATTTCTGGCTACTGACCCTAATCCCTATCCAGACATTACCAGCTGTGGTTCTTGTGGGGAAGCTACTCACTTCTTTGCAACTCAGTTGTGCCCTAATGGGCTTCCCTGGTGGCTCAGAGGGTAAAGTACCTGCCTGCAATGCAGGAGACCCAGGTTCGATCCTTGGTTCGGGACGATCCCCTGGAGAAGGCAATGGCAACTCACTCCAGTACTCTTGCCTGGAGAATCCCATGGATGGAGAAGCCTGGTAGGCTATATTCCATGGGGTTGCAAAAAGTCGGACACAACTGAGCAACTTCACTTCACTTGTGTCCTAATAACTTTATCACTTCAAGGTTTGCTGTGAGCAATAAATTAGTTAGGCTTAGAGAGATTAAGTAACTTCCCTAAGGATACAAAAATTTCCCCTAATAGTTGGGGAACTAGCATTTAAACCTAAGTAGANATGAGAACAGAACATTTGCTCAACTAGAAATCTAAGTGATCTGATGGAAAAGTATTATTTCTATTGGTATAAACCACATGGAAAGCTGTTAGAACCTGAAGCATATTCTAAAGAAAAGGAAAAATAAAGAATTGAAATGTAAAAAAAAATATATATATATATAAAAAATAAACCTAAGTAGATCTGATTTCAAACTGTGGTGCTAGAGAAGTCCCTTGGTCGGCAAGGAGATCAAACTAGGCAATCCTAAAGGAAATCAACCCTGAATATTCACTGGAAGGACTGATGCTGAAGCTGAAGCTCCAATACTTTGGCCATCTGATGAGTAGAGCTGACTCATTGGAAAAGACCTTGATGATGGGAAAGATTGAAGGCAAAAGATGAAGGCAGCAGCAGAGGATGAGATGGTTATATGGCATCACCGACTCAATGGACATGAATTTGAGCAAACTCTGGGAGCGAGTGGAGGACAGAGGAGCCTGGCCTGCTGCAGTGCATGGGGCGTGAAAAGTTGGACACGACCTATCGACTGAACAAAGACAACAAACATCTGACTTCTCAGCATACTAATGAGCTATCAATGGTCAAACACAATGGCCTTCTTCTAGGTTCTCATTCTCATTATTACTCCCTGGTTCATTAATGGCGCCTAACTACTCTCTCCCTGAAAGTTTCTTCTCTGGTTTTTGTATTTTGTTTCAGAGCATTATCCTGTTCTTCCTCTTACCCTTTTGATTCTTTATTATATCTCCAAACCAGTATTTTAAACTTTGACCTCTTTCCTAAACTTTTCAATTTCATGCTGAGCATCTCTACTTTGATTTGACCGGACACTCGAAAGCAATATGCCTCATCCCAGCTTCCCTCATTGATTTTTACTGCAGTACTACAATCTCCCCAGGCACTCACATTCAAAACTGCGTAGATATTTAGTTGGTTTGGAGTTCCTATTAGTTATTCTCACTCTTTTCATAAGCCACACAAGGGACTCCTAAAAGCCACTTCTCACCAGTCCAATGTGGCCAATGGAAATTATGGAAATTATGAAAAAATTATATTTTATTCTTTTTATCTGAATTATATGAAAAAGCCATAATCTTTCTTTAGACCTTTGGGTAATTAATGTCCTGTGCTCTATTTGTTGTTAAGAAAAACCATATAGGAGACTATCTTCTTACATGTGCTTATCTTACCCAAAAAAGCCACTTACAGCCACTCACATAGTCACCAAATGTATGCACTTGAGTAATTAAGTATTGAGTGCTCAGGGACATTAGTTGGTAATAGCAGCTGGGAGACTTAAACCCATAATCCAGTTGCACCACAACAGAATGTATCATGTATATTCACCCACTATTCTTTAAAATAATTTGTTTCAAATTGTTTGAAATTTTTGACAAATTTTACTTAGTGATGAATGAAATGCATCATCTTTAAGGTCCAAGAGCATCAAGATATACCTTTAAATATCAGAATTTAGACAGTTTTAATGATATGAGTTAACTAAATAGGTTATTTCTAAACTCAGTAAGCCCAAAGTTAGGACCCAGGATCTAACCTCCGTTCCCTTGTGAAATGAAGGTGTTAGTTGTTCAATCATGTCTGACTCAGTGCAACCCCATGGACTGTAGCCTACCAGAAGCCCCTGTCCATGGGATTCTCCAGACAAGAATACTGGAGTGGTTTGCCATTTCCTTCTCCAGGGGATCTTCCCAACCTATGGATCAAAACCAAGTCTTCTGCATTACAGGCAAACTCGTTACTGTCTGAGCCACCAGGGAAGCCCTCCCTTCCCTTAACTGATACTTAAAATCATAGAGCTCTCTGGATAAGCTATTTACTACTATGAGTGAGCTTCTCCTAATATTTAGCAATAACCATACTGTACTGTGACTCATATGGTAAAGAATCTACCTGCATTGTGGGAGTCCTGGGCTTGATTCCTGGGTGGGGAGGATCCTCTGGAAGAGGGCATGGCAACCCACTCAAGTATTCTTGCCTGGAGAATCCCCATGGACAGAGGAGCCTAGCGGGCTATCATCCATCAGGTCACAAAGAGTCAAACAAAACTGAACGACTAAGCACAGCAGAATAATACTCCATCAGAGAGTGCCCTGAAGTCTTGAGAGAAACTGATTTCTAAAAACAGTTCCATGCTCAGATCGACACCTTCTGAAATTTGTGGCCAAAAATCAGCCTTTATCAATCACTTGTTCTGGTGTGGTCACAGATTCAAGGAGACCAGATGTACAATTAAACTGACTCCGCTGGCCTGCAACACAGCATTCTACTGGGAAGTAAGGATACAGAGTACTCATGCAGTATAATTCACCAATAGTATAAAACTGGTTTTTAGGAGCCCAAACTGAATCACTTGGAATTTTGCCAAACTCAAAAAGGGAAAAAAAGCCATAACAATCTTCTTTCTGCTAAGAATAATTATATGAAATGTTCCCAGTGGGGTTGCCACCTTATTAAGTACCCAATTGTGATCCACGGCTGTGAGGGACTGGCTAAAAACATGATGAATGCTTTGTATAAGATCTATAGAAAGGACAAGCAAAGTTAAAGGATATATTATTTGGAAACATAAATGCAGCTGAAGTTCAGGGGTTCCATATGAAAGCACATCTTTAGTGCAATTATTGGGCATTACCATACTTCCATAATGTTGAAGAATGGCCATTGCTATCTAATTTCATTCCTTCTATTATATGTATTTATGTCTAGATCTACTCTGAAGGGCAATATAGAGAAATGATGCTACAAATTTATTTTATTATTATTTAAAGAATCAAATGTCAATCACATCTTTTACAAGACACAATCTTTTTAAAAAAAATTTAATTCATGTCATTCTGCAAGAATAAGCTAGTATTTAGTCACTTCAAAGGGTTAAAATACAGATGCTGTGAATGAAATGCATAATCCTTAAGGCCTTAGAGCATTAAGACATATCTGCTCCTTAGGGTCCATCTTTGTCCATAATCAATTTCTTCCCTTGGAGAACATTAATTGTCTCTAATGATAGCTTTCCATCAATACATCCTTGATCTTAAAAGGCCTGTACAGCTTTTTCCTTTATTCAATCAAATCATCTCTACAATTGCCCCCCTTTAGTAAGATAATACCTTTTAAGCCTTGTATTTTAATATAAAAAATAAGAGGTAGCTGCAAATTCTAATGGAAGTGCTAACATTTGAGAACCAGGATGATGGCTTCCATTATCCTAAATAATGTTTGAAGATTATAGAAAGCACTGTGTTTCAAAAGGTGGAAACTAATCCACCACTTTCAAATTATTTCTTGTATAAAAAATCTGTTCTGACATTAGGATTTTTTTTTTTGCCCCAATGATGGCTCTGTATATTTAAATATTTGAATATGAAAGATAATTTTTCGTGCTAAAAAGGCAAATAATTGCTATTTATAAGGACAAAATGCTGAATGATTCAAGGAATTGATAACTTTAAACACCAAAGCCTTTTATTTTGTTGTTTCTCTGATAAGGCAACCTCACTCTCTTCACTCAAATCACCACAACTCTAATCAGCAGTTGCTAAAATTATTTAATTTCATGATGTCAAAAAAAAAAAAAAATGACTTCAGGCTCTTTGCGACCCACTAACAATATCTTGCTTTTCCCCACCCTGTTGACTTCTTCAAACATGCTTTTCTAAAAGTGTGGAAATTCAGTATGTATATCTATTTGCCATTCTACTGATTTGTGGCCTTCCACATAGAGGATTGCTCTTGCACTGCTTTATGTAGCTCACCCAGGACAAATCTGTGTTTCTGTCCATGGCCCCACAACAGCTTCTGCAGAGATCACCCTAATATTGATAATAGGTAAGGAACCTTGAGAAGAGACACTGATGCGACAAAAGCTGTCTACCCTACAGAATTCTTTGGGCAGTTTCTATATTCAGTAGGAACACAGCAAAATTTCTGTGCTGCATATCAAGTATCATTCTTATCACCGCAAGGTTAGGAAGCCCTTCTCGCCAGTCCTGGCTTACATGTATGCTTTCACTCTTACTTACAAAAAATCTGCCAGCATTCTAGGAGATAGATGAAGAGACTCTGTGGAATGTAATTAACTGCAAAGCCCAGGTGATTAAAAAACCGATTAGAGAAAATCACAGATGCAACACAGAAAAGAACTTACTTACTGGGGAAAAAAAAAAAAAAAGGTGAGGGGGAAGTAAACAGAAAAATTACTAATTTGTTTAGGGTTTCTCTGGAAATATGTGAAATTCTAGGTGCCAAATCTATGTTTTGAATTAAAATACAAGCAATATTTCATAAATACATTGGCTTCAAAATGAACAATAAAAGAAATATTATAATTCTGTATGGAAGGAAAATGTGTATATGTAGGTAGATAATATCACCCTAACAAATATCAAACCTAAACAAAACACAGACAAAAGTGAGAACAGTTAACAACCAAGATAAGAGATGAAAATTGCCACTGAAGCAGATCAACTTTATTCAATGCCCTGATAAGCACCTATTTGCTCTTCCCCATTATGCTTTCTTAGTATTTATAAATTATCATTTAATTATGCTGGCAAGTGGTAATTGTCAAATAAAGCTCAGATAGGCATAAGCCCTCAGGCTGCACATGACAGAAAAATATCTGTTAAAGCTGGGCTGATTCACACGCTTAGGAAATAATTTCCTTTCTTCTTTTTATCCTTGCCAACAAATTATATGAACTGGCACTTTGTGCTTTGTAGGCATTTTGAAGTCTATGCAGATTACAGAAAAGAAAAATTAGTTGTTTCAATATCTACCATTCCTAAAATATTCTGCTGATTTAAGACATCACGTACGGAGAGAACAAAAGAGTGCAAAGATCAAGAAATTCAAACCTTCCTCTACTTAGAGTTTTTGCTCAGGGTCATTTTCAATTGAGGAAATCAAGATTTGGGGAATTATTTTACATATTGTATAATGGATTTTACATAAAGTAGGAACTGGAACATGACATTCATCCCATTAAGAGAGATACAGAAATCTCTTTTTCCTTAAGTCTCTTACTACTTAGGTTTAATTAGTATCCATCCACCCCATCTCTTTTGTATGGAGTATTATAATTTTTTTTCCACAGCTAGTTGCAGCTCTCCAGCTGTGGAGCATAAACGTAAATAAAGGATTATAATGGATACAAAAAGATAAGTTGAACACCAAGAAGCAATTTAATTTACATCTAATATTTAGACACAATGTTGCATTTTGGTTATATATGTAGAGCCACTTGTGAATTATTTTTATTTGCAAGGCTGAGCAGAGAAAGCACAAAGAACTATTTGTTCCTCTATCTTTTGCTTGGAGGGTTTGAGTGGTGGGAATGGGGGAGAGAAAGCAAAACTGTAAAAAAAAAAAAAAAAAGTCTAAGGAAGCTCAAGTTCCTGCAGTGAGCAAAGTCAGTGCCGCCTCTTGTGTCAGCATTTCTCCACTCTCTCCTTGCACCCCAGCCATGTATGGCTACTTTGGGGCCTTGAAGGAGCCATATTCTCTCCTGCCTTAGAGTGTTTGCACATGTTTTTCCCTCTGCTTGGAAAGTTCTTTTACAACTTCAACTCCACTTTCTATACCTCTGATCCTTTCAATCTACTGAAGTCCTACCCATTCTGCAGATCGTAATTCAAACAACTTTTCCTTAGAAAAGCTTTCTCTGATTCCTATTGCCAGCTTCAGAATAGATCACTGGTGTTATTATATACCCTCATAGCCCTTATTACAGTTTAATAAAAAGAAGAATACAAATATAATGCATTTATGATGGGCCAGGCTAATAGATATTCCAACCAAAACCTCACAGCAACCTTGTGGAGGAAGATGAGGAGGAGTGGAGACATTAAATCACTTGCCCAAGATTCCACAGCTACAAAGTGGTGGAGTCAGGACTCAACCCATGTCTGGATCCACAGTGTGTGCTGTTAGCCACTTATTATTGCCATATTTATTTGCACAATTATCTAGCCACTATTTGTCAACTCTCACCTCCCATACACTAGTTAGGAGGTGCCATGAAGCCAGCAATCATGTTTTATTTGTTCAAGCCTGACCTATAATAGGAGCTTAATAATTATTGAATCAATGACTGAACACTTAGCACAATACAAAGACATGGTTTGGAAGCTGAAGAATGATGAATCTCTCAGTTATTTTAGCTGCCAGTGCAGTTCCTCCATATTTGCAGACCTGTCTACTTTGTTAATCCTGTGAGGGCTTACCCTAATAGACAGCACTTCGTGTATCTTTGCTTCAATGAGTAAGCTGCTTCTATTTTTTTTAACGGTTTAATTCCTTTTATTATAAGGCTTTAAGTAAAAACCAAAATGTTTAAGTGTCATTGATACTTCAAAGAATATAAAATTCTTTAAAGAAACAATGCCATTGCCATAGATGTTTTAAGACTGATTAGATACTGATGTTAGTAGCATATATTTTAAAACTGACTCAAAAACACTCCAAATGCATAGAAACATTGGTACATTTGGCATATTATGCAGCCAGAATATACAGGTACAATCTGTGTATTATTAACACTTATTCAGAGTCAACAAAATGTTAACAATGTTTCAGGAAAATGCATAGTTCATATTTGAATATGCAGTCTAGCCTTGAATAATGCAATTCTTTACACACAAAATGAGCACTACTCATGAAAATTTAGCCATTTTCCTGGTTTTTCATTGCTTGTGCATACTTTTACAGCATTTTAGTCCACGATGTGGGCTATTCAGTAAGTGATGCAAATTTTCTTTTTAAAAAGGAAATAAAATCCTTTTTAGTAATCAAAAAAAAAAAAAAAAAAAAAAAACCATAGCCAGACTGGCACTTCGGCAACTGAACATAACCTCAATTCAGGCAGCCCTTTTTAAATAAGAGATGTTCCCACATAGGCTCTTAATTGAGAATTGCAAAGCTAAACTGCATTCATATCCTGGTATTCATAAATGGTTTTCAGCTACTTATTTATTTCCATCAACATTACTCTAACCCAGTGAAACAGCTAAAACGAAGTCGCCATTTTCAAAGAGTATTTTGCATCTTCTGTATTACTTCATCTCTGCAACTTTAGTCTATTCAGTACATTGTTGTAGCATTGAAGCACTTTCCATTACAATTAGAAACTTAGCTTTTTAAAAATATAAAGCATTTACTTCTCATTTCCATAAAAACAAAACACAAAAGAATAAAAACCTCTTCTATTTTTAAAGGTGAAGGAACCAAGGCATGGAAAACTAAATGCCTTACTCAAAAAATAAAAATTAAGATATTGGCCAATAATAAGTCACTTTGCTTTAAAAAACAGTTCTTTTTATACAATGACACACATTTGCATGTTTTATCTGGAAGGGCAGTGCAAATACACTATCACTAAGGCCTTCAACACAAACTAAATTCTTTTTTATCTAAAATTCCGACATTTATACACTGCATATAATCTCCTCCTCTCTCCACTTCTCCCTCCTTTTTCTTCTTCTTTCTCTGTACCATGGCTAGCAGGTAATATTCTGGATGACCCCAAAGCCTATGACACTGGCAAGTCTCTTCTGATGCTTCAGAAACATTGTTGAGTATAGTTTGAGAATGAAGCATAGTGATTATATTCCAGGGCTCTGCATCCTGGCCACCATATATGGATATGAACTAATTCTTTTCTACTAGCCTGAGGGTTCTAAGACTTTGTAAATCAAAGTCCCCTCTGTTATATAACAGACAAAAAAATCAGTGATTCCTTATACATCACTAAATAGGATATTGGGGAGAAAGTGTAAGAGAATAAAACTAACGTTTAAAGGGGGACAGAGCAAATCCACAGACATTTCAATCTACTTTTCTAACCAATGTCCTGTATATTGATCGAAATGTTATCAAGCTCTAAATATACATAATTTATGCAACTGCAACTCCTCAGCTAACTTCAAAGCTTTTAGTACATAGCATAACCATCTGTACACTAGAAACTAAATATCTGTTGCGTGGTTTTTTGAGTAAGAAAAATATCCCAGCATCACCCAATAGAAGTATAGAAATATAATGTGAACATGGTATATAATTCTAAATGTTCTAGTAGCCACATTATAAAAGTAAATAGAAACACGTGGAATTGATTTTGATAATATACTTCATATAACCAATGTATCCAAAGTAGTATCATTTCAACATGTAATGACTATAACAAATAATTGAGAAACTTGATGATATTTCATTTTGTACTGTCTTCAAGATCTAATGTGCATTTTACACCTCAGTTTAAACTAATCACATTTCAAATGATCAATAATCATGTACAGAATACTTGAAATGTTGGAAAGATCCCCTGGAGAAGGGAATGGCAACCTACTCCAATATTCTTGCCTGGAGAATCCCATGGACAGATGATCCTGGCGGTCTACAGTCCATGGGATCACAAAGAGTTGGACACAACTGAGCAATGAACACAGGCATACCACTGTGTAAGGCTGCTGCTGCTGCTAAGTCACTTCAGTCATGTCTGATTCTGTGCGACCCCATAGATGGCAGCTCACCAGGCTCCCCCGTCCCTGGGATTCTCCAGGCAAGAATACTGGAGTGGATTTCCATTTCCTTCTCCAATGCGTGAAAGTGAAAAGTGAAAGTCAAGTCACTTAGTCATGTCCGACTCTTTGCGACCTCATGGACTGCAGCCTACCAGGCTCCTCTGTCCATGGGATTTTCCAGGCAAGAGGACTGGAGTAGGGTGCCATTGCCTTCTCCACCATGTAAAGCTAGTAGTTACCATATCTGATAGCACAGACATTCTGTACTCTGTTAACTGAATGAGATTTGTTCTTTTCTCTTGTGCTCTAAGTTAATAATGTATTGACATAGCAAATGATACAAAAATAATATATTTTCCAATATATGAAACAAAGCCTTTGGCAATAAGTATGTTTGAGATGGATCTTGTACTTCCCTAACCCGGTAAAAAAGAAACATTCCTAATCGGATATGTGAGTTGAATTATCTTCATCAAATCTACACAGTAGTGATTAGAAATGATTATCAGCACTGCTTCTGAATTTTCCAGTGAGTTTTGTACTGGAAATTAAGATAAACATAGAAAATATGTGAAGTAAGCCTTATAATTGGGGCTCTTAGGGTGAAAACATGAGTCTATAACTGTCAGCATCTATGTTCTTCTGCCTTATTTAACTCAAACTCCACAAAGCCTCCTGTGATGGGCCATGTCTGGTCTCTTAATCCCTCAATTTTGAAATACTATAATTATTGTTAATCCCTCTCCCTTTAACCTTATACTTTATCAGTTACAAAATCTAGCCAGTTCTGCCTCCAAAGTGAATCTCATCTTTATTTCCAACTCTGCGTTCCCCTAAACTTAGATAGAGCTTTATTCATCTGACCCTTCTTGGACTGTGGTCACCCACAGGCTCCCCGGGTTCCACTATCATAGCATAGTGCTAATGAGAGAGGCCCTGCTGAAATGAAGTTTGAAAAACACCACTCCTTAATCTCTTTCATCTGCAAAATACAACTTGAATTCCACTTTGTTAAATGTTTCTAGATCCATCTATCAATTCAATAAACATTTTATTATAGTTTTTGCTGTATACCAAATACTAAGCTACACAACAGAGCTTTTTTAAAACTTTTCTTGAACATTTCCTAAATTGGTAAGTGATACAATATAATGTGAGAAATGCTATAACCAACATAGGCACAGTGTGTTTTTGAAAGGTCAGAGGAAATAAAAATTCTGCCTGTATATAGGGAAAAATAGGAAAGATACTACAGAGAAGGTGATACCTGAGCAGGAATCTTGAAGAATTAATATTAATTTGCCAGGTAGAGAAGAAGGAAAAAATGTTCCTGCCATATAAAACTGACTATTCAAAGGGCTCAAAAGTACATGACAGAAGAATAGAAAACAGACTAGATTACTGAAGAAAAGGATGGTATTCAAAATACTTAACAACTAGTGGATGTGTATGCTGACCAATCAGAATTAAAAATGGTCTTACCTATGCATGCCAGCATAGTCAAGAAACAAAATCAATGAATGTGCTTAGTACAAAAAGAGTGGCAGGAAGGCTGAGGTCAATAACAGATTAGTAGGGCTAATAATGTGATAATAATGTGGGAGAATAATGTGAACTTCTTTTAGAAGATAGGAGGGAACCATTGAAAGGTTTTAGACAAGTGAAAGTCATGTTAGCAACTATATTTTAGGAAGATCAACCAAGCAACTTACAGAGGCTGGATTTGGAAGAAAAGAAAAAGGCCAAGATGAGTTAGATGATTGTATTAGCTCAGATAAGAGATGAAATGTAGCTGGACTGAAATCATAGCAATGAAAATAGAGATAAAATATCAAATTCAAGGCATATTAGGAGATAAAAATTCACAGGATTTGATGAACAATTGAACATGAGGAATGGGAGACGGATGGAGTGAGAAATCATGCATTTGAGGTTTTTAGTGTGGAAAACTGATGTGCAGAGATGCCATCAAATCAAACAGAGAATATTAAAAAGGAGGCAAGGTTTCATTTTGTATGTATAGCATTTAAAATATCTGATGAACACAGTTGGGTATGTCCAGAAGACAGTTTTAAATAGGAGACTAGAATCTAGGAGAGAGAAATATACAGCTCATTATGTGATGGTTGAAAGAAAGAACATAAAAGATTTTCCTAGGGTAACAAAAGAAGCAACAAAAGAAAATGACTGAGGATAGGATCCTAGTGAAGGAACTAGAAGAAAAAAGATTCCGTGTCCTGCCTTGTATTGACAGACCTCAGTCTTCTTCATTAGATCTTGAGATCCTGAAGGGCAGAAATCACATCTTGTTTATCTTTGAGTACCATTAATGTTCACCGAGAGTGTTTACACCTAGTAAGTTTGTATGCACACACACAAAATGATTGCTGAGTTGAAATGAGTTTCGTCCTGGAACTCTTGAGGATAATACATATTTTGTAGGACTTTGATTAGATTGCTCTGCTTAGCTGAATCAGTACATATGAAAATAGGCTCCTTCTAAGTTCATGCACAATTTTGAATGCTCTTTCTCTGAACTAATGGTCCAACTCACTTTGAAATGGGCCACAAAGCCAGATATCTCATGAAAACAGTAGTTGGTCATTTAATAGAATATCCATTGAGAAGTTCCTATGGGATTGATAAATAAAATGATTACTCCACCACTGATTTTCATCTCTGTACAGAATGTGATGTCATGAAAAGATTCAGATCCATCTGCTCTGTAACATCTTGGTGTATGGCAGGCACATGGCAAGTTATTTCACCTCCTTGAGTTTGTTTGATCATCTGTAACACTGGAAGTGATGAGAACTAAATGCCACTATGCAGGTAAAAGTACCAAACTCATTGTTCACTTAGTAGGGTCTTCGTCTTTGGTAAGAACAAAACATAATTTTTCCTTTGGATAAATTACTAGGAAGAAGAAAAGATATTTCCCAGAAAAGCAACTGGAAGATATTAATTAACTGTCTCATAAGTAAAATTCACACTAAGAATGGATATTTGCAATGAAATTCTTAAAAACATGGCATAAAGTTTTAAAGTATAGTAGCAGAAGGCATAAGTCCCTGTGTAAATAATTTCACCAATTTCAGAAAATCACTGAAGTAGTTCTCTATTTAATGATTACTTGGACTGATTTGAGCACAAGTGTTCTTTTTTCTTTTTTTTAAACCACGGCAGAAGAACAGGTTAGAAGCAGAGACTGTAAGGCCTAGGGTAAAATTAAAGCAAATCAACTGAGTTTCAAATTTGTATAAGCCAATGTGTTAGACGCCAAGACAAAAATGCAAAGAAAACCTCTGAATTAATCTGAACCACTGACAAAATCCTGGGCCCCAGGAGAGGAACCATGATTTTTGTTTAGTTTTATTGACAGATCTGTGGTGGACTATTTGTCTTGATATCCTTATTTCTGGTGAAGTCAACTTCCCTTTCCTGTTTCTAGAAGGAAAACTCTAAAGAGTAGTAGTGAAGTATATAAATAGCCCAGAATCATTAAAATCTGTGAACAGTTGGTAACTTCTAGAGTGTTTTGGTTACATTTAATCATTTCAGTAGGAAATAGGCTAAAACCTCTAAAACTGAAGGAAAGTGAAAAGTCGCTCAGTTATGTCTGACTCTTCGTGACCCTATGGACTTACATAGTCCATGGAATTCTCAAGGAGAGAATACTGGAGAGGGGAGACTGTTTCCTTCTCTAGGGGATCCTCCCAACCCAGGGTTTGAACCCAGGTCTCCCACACTGCAGGCGGATTCTTTACCAGCAGAGCCACCAGAGAAGCAAGGTGAAAGTTAAAACCAAGATAATAGCAATCTGGTACAAGTGACTAGCTTGCAAGCTAATAAGCACTAGATGCGTGCGTGCTAAGTCACTTCAGTCATGTCTGACCCTTGGACTGTAGACTGCCAGGCTCTTTGGTCTACGGGATTCTCCAGGCCAGAATACTAGAGTGTGTTGCCATGTCTTTCTCCAGGGGATCTTCCCTCCCCAAGGATTGAACCCGTGTCACTAATATCTGCTGCATTGGCAGGTGGTTCTTTATGACTAGTGACACCTGGGAAGCCCAAGCACTAGATGGAGGGTGGCAAATAAAGATAATACAGTACCAAGACAATTTGGCCTTCTCAGTAAAAAATGTGAGTTCCAGTCCCAACTCTAGCCTTCACCAGCTGATTGATCCTAGACTCTGCCCCTTGATATCTTCAACTGGCAAGATGACTTAACACTATTAGCAGTTTCTATTAATGTACTATTTGTATCAGCACACTATTATGTATGAGGGTTTCCCTGGTGCCTCAGACAGTAAAGAATCTACCTGCAGTGGGGGAGACTGAGGTTCAGTCCCTGGGTCAGGAAGATCCCCTGGAGAAGGAAATGGCAACCCACTCAAGTATTCTTGCCTGGGAAATCCCTTGGACAGAGGAGCCTGGTAGGTTACAGACCATGGAGTAGCAGAGTCAGACGGGACTGAGCGACTAACACTCAGGCAACTTACATATGAACATGCTTTGTACACTGTAAAGCATTGTGCCAGTGTGGGTTTAGGTCACTGGCAGCAGTGGCATAAGGATTCTGACTCACTGGCAGTCGTGCTGTCCATTTGTACCTTTGTTTGATCAATAGGAACTTGAAACTGTGCCTCAAAATAGACCGTTCATGAACAAGACAACTTGTTCAAAAGTTCTGACTTTCTCAGTTTTTCTTAACAGCCCTGCAACCAACCCCACAGTTCCAGGAAAGAGAAATATAAATAAATTTATGGTCCCAAATTTAAAGTCAAGATTTAACTATGGGAAGTGACAGGATTATTAGGGAATATAAACTTTCCCCATGATGTAATTATCCAGTATAAAACATCTCTGATGTCAGGTTGTGTGGATTCCTTCAGGAGATTCAGTTAGGACTGCACAAAGGGTGGTTCCATCCAGTGGTTGCCACAGCATGTGTTGAGTGAGACCGAGTCCTGACGCAGGCAGCACCACCCCTCCCGCAAGAGTACAGGGAGTGTTCCCTCCCGTGACTCAGCACCTGTGTTTCTAGTAGGTTGCAAAAGACATAGTGACCCTCCACACTGGACAGGACATTTCTGGAATCACAGAAGCATCTTAAAGCTTTTCTAATCATTTTATTAAACTGAACAAACAAGTTAGGCAATTGACCTGAGACCACAAATCATAAGTAGAACTAGGATCACAAGGAACAAATGAGATTAGAAGACAGAAGACCTTGGTTTGAGCCTAACTTTGCTAAGTACTAGATGGGTGATCTTAGCTATATCATTTAAATTAGTGGATTCAGTTTTCTCATCCATATATGGAGTAATACCTGCCTTGCTTCCAGGATTACTATGATGGGAAATGAGGTAATCTATGTGCAAGTCTATAACCTATTCTATAAATGTCGTTTATTGTTACCATTAACATGATTCTTGCCACTAAGACTGAGACTGATGACCCCAACAAGGCTGGGGCCCAATACCAGATGACTCTGAGACTCATATAGACCACCTCACAATAACTGTTATCACTTATTGTATCTTTAACATACAATGACACCAGTAATCTTTCTTAAAACCCTTTGGTTAGACCTTATTTTCTTTTTCCAAATGGGAAGACTGATTTCCACAGAGGTTAAACAACTTGTCTATTGTCACACTGATAAGGAGCAAACCCGAGATTTAAAGCCCTTGTTCCTAAGCACTAGATTATATTGCCTCCCTAGATTTGACTGAGGCTGATTGGCGTGGCTTCAATACCTCTATCTAGTCTCCTGTGGGTTCCATAATGCCAGCTTTTTTGCAGCAATGTTTCATATGAAAAGGAGGATGTTTAAAAACTGTCTAGGTTCCCTCCAATTGTTTTCTTGCATGAAGCAGCAGGATATGTCTTCCAGTTTTTTAGTTTTGATTGCTGCGGTTGCTACTATTGCTATTGTCATCAGCTCAGCTTCCAAACATCATGATTTTGTAAAAGTGGAAACTGAGAGTCAAAGAGGCCAAATAACTNCTGACGCAGGCAGCACCACCCCTCCCGCAAGAATACATGGAGTGTTCCCTCCCGTGACTCAGCACCTGTGTTTCTAGTAGGTTGCAAAAGACATAGTGACCCTCCACACTGGACAGGACATTTCTGGAATCACAGAAGCATCTTAAAGCTTTTCTAATCATTTTATTAAACTGAACAAACAAGTTAGGCAATTGACCTGAGACCACAAATCATAAGTAGAACTAGGATCACAAGGAACAAATGAGATTAGAAGACAGAAGACCTTGGTTTGAGCCTAACTTTGCTAAGTACTAGATGGGTGATCTTAGCTATATCATTTAAATTAGTGGATTCAGTTTTCTCATCCATATATGGAGTAATACCTGCCTTGCTTCCAGGATTACTATGATGGGAAATGAGGTAATCTATGTGCAAGTCTATAACCTATTCTATAAATGTCGTTTATTGTTACCATTAACATGATTCTTGCCACTAAGACTGAGACTGATGACCCCAACAAGGCTGGGGCCCAATACCAGATGACTCTGAGACTCATATAGACCACCTCACAATAACTGTTATCACTTATTGTATCTTTAACATACAATGACACCAGTAATCTTTCTTAAAACCCTTTGGTTAGACCTTATTTTCTTTTTCCAAATGGGAAGACTGATTTCCACAGAGGTTAAACAACTTGTCTATTGTCACACTGATAAGGAGCAAACCCGAGATTTAAAGCCCTTGTTCCTAAGCACTAGATTATATTGCCTCCCTAGATTTGACTGAGGCTGATTGGCATGGCTTCAATACCTCTATCTAGTCTCCTGTGGGTTCCATAATGCCAGCTTTTTTGCAGCAATGTTTCATATGAAAAGGAGGATGTTTAAAAACTGTCTAGGTTCCCTCCAATTGTTTTCTTGCATGAAGCAGCAGGATATGTCTTCCAGTTTTTTAGTTTTGATTGCTGCGGTTGCTACTATTGCTATTGTCATCAGCTCAGCTTCCAAACATCATGATTTTGTAAAAGTGGAAACTGAGAGTCAAAGAGGCCAAATAACTTTCCTAAAGTCCACAGCTGGTTGCAAACCTGAGACTGGAATGTTAGCCTTCTGCTGCCCTATGTCAGTACTCTTCTGACTATATCACACTGTATTTTGAAGAATATAATAATCATTTTTCAGATTTCAAGTACAACATAGATTTTTATTTGGTATTCACTGATACCATGGCACCATAGCAGTGAGTCAATCATGAATAAAATCTATGAACTTCTGACTCTTAAATATTAGAAGTATTTACGAAAATGATTCATTCCTTGCTAGAGCATAAAGGTTCAACTTTGAAAATTTGAAAGACAGAAAATATCAGTTCTAAAAGAGAAGCTAGAATTGAGGTTTACAGACTAATCTTTTACAAAGATATCCCTAAGAACTGAACTGGAAAGCAATTAAGTTCTTTTCTTATTAACTATAAAACAAATTTTTTTTTTAAAGCAAAACAGTAAATACTTGAACTACTTTCAACACATGGAAAGAGGAAAAGGAGACATAGGTAAAAACGATTCTCCTTGCTTTGGCTCCATCTTATTTTCATTGTCCTTTGTATTTACTTTCTCTTTGCAGACTACAGTCCTGAGAAGAGTCACCCCACAATAGAGATAATTAGTCCCTAGCAAGTGTTTCTGCTATGTACATGCAATATAAGGAATTTTAGTTCCATTTCACCAAGAATAAAGGAAAACATTAAAAAAAAATCACTTCTACAAAAAAGACTGTATATGAAACTATACACAAGATGTTAGGGAACCAGAGATGAGGGAGACCTGACCCTGCCTATAGGGTTTTTACTTCTGGTGAAACTGGGTCTTTAAAGTTGTATAAGTGTCAGCCAGACAGGGCCAGTAACATGGCATTCCAGGCCAAAGAAGTATCCATTGTGTGTAGGTAATGAATAGAAGTTTGATGTTACTGGAGTACCAAGATTGGGATGAGCCATTCCCCAAGATGAGATGCATAGCAGAGTGGCCTGAGAGGTCCCTGAGGACCACTGGAATCTGAGTAAGATATGAACATGTGGAGCTCTGTGGAGGAATGTGGACCAAGAATTTCAGTCCTTAAAATACTGACATTTATAAATTACTTACATTTCAAAACTTAGAGCCAATTTAACTCTATAGTAAAGTCATTCTGAGGTATTTGCCTTTTAATATGCCTCCTTCCATGGGAGAAAAAAAATGGGGCAGCTATAGCTAGATCCTCCATTCTTTTTGGTATAGTAGATCAAAGTTTACAAATTCTCCACTCTGAATTGCCCTTTCTAAGCACATTGAATCTTCCAGTGCAGAGCAAACTGTGATTGCAGCCCCAATAATAATCTTATAATAATCCTGGCTTGGGACCCTTAAGCTTTCTAAGAGAAAATTGGTGTAGGAGGGTGCAAGGGAGGGAAGCAGCTGTCTCTATGGGCAACCTGCCACAATATAGTGATGCCAATGTCCAGGAACTGAAATATTGCAATTGAAACAATCCCATTAGGCTGCATAATAAATTGTCTGCTGGTGTCCAAAACATAGGCTCAGTCTTTAATAGTAAATAATGTTAACCCAAAGGAAATGTCATTCATCCATCATTTATTGAACATCTACAACATGCAATTCTGTGAAAGTTTTTATCAGTATGAAAAGAAAAATATAGAGGCCCTATAATCTAGAAATTTAACATTCATCTTGGGCCTAAGATAAACCCACAAGGAGCTCTACCTCAAGGCAGATTGTAAGAACAATAATAGAAGTTCTAGCAAATTGCTATGAAGGCTCTGAGATAGAAAAGATTAAATAGACTTAGAAAATTGCTCCAATTTCCATAGGAATAATAAATATGATCAAAAACAGAAAAAAACCCCAAGGTTCACAGTTTTCTCCCTGATTAGACTGCCCACTCTAGTTCAAGAAAATTCAGATTAGAAAGCCAAGCTTTACTATATGACTCAGAATGTGTACAAAATTTTAAGTTTGTTAAAATAGATGGAATATAAATTTCCAAAGACTAGATTCCCTTCAGCTCCTGTTATTTGAAACTAGGGATGGCAAACAGGATATCTCAGCTGAGCTCAACCACCGTGAGGACCCACAGAGCAAAAGCGAGGATCGCTAAGGTAACCAGACAGCAGAATGTAATTACCCAAACTGGAATTCAGCCAGGCTGTGCAGGCAATATCCACACTCTTTAGAAAATGTCATAGACTCTTTTAATAACCATGGCAATTTTATTCCATAAACATGTATTAGTAGGACATATCAGAACAAGAATAAAATAGTCTTGTTTTCTACACCCACGAATGGATACATAGCCTGAGCAAAGAAGGCAGACTGTAAATCTCAGAGACATGATTATGAACTTGCTAGCTACAATATTCACTCTTGTTTTGAAATGTAATTTTTTTAAATGTAGGAAGGGAGGCATAGTGCTATGTGTATAATAGAATTCAAATGAAGTGTCTTATATAACTGGTGAAGAGTAATGCTTAAATTGTTCATGTTGGTAGTTTAATGAAAACACAGAAATACACTATTTACATTCAAAAGCCTAATGGTAAATTATGAAATGTGTTATCACAGTCCCTGGACAAAAAATACCCTATGTTTCTAAAGTTTTACTTCAATTTTTTTCTTATAATATATTAAAGTACAGGTGTTTGTCCATGGAACTAAATTTTTCTATTGTCCCCTACTACCAAAGAAAGGGGCTTTCCTGGTGGTGCAGTGGTAAAAAAAAATCCACCTGCCAATTCAGGAGATTCAGGGTCAGGAAGATCCCCTGGAGTAGGAAATGGCAACCCACTCTAGTATTCTTGCCTGGGAAATTCCAAGGACAGAGGAGCCTGATGGGCTACAGTCCATGGGGTCACAAAGAGTTGGAAATGACTGTGCGACTAAGTATGCGTGCACACATCCAAAGTAAACAGTTCAGCTGTTGGATTAAATGATTTAATCTAACAAATATTTAATGAGTGCCTACTATGTGCCAAAACAGTCTCTTACTCTCACAGAGATGACAGGCTGGCAAACACATGAAAGGGAAATCAGTGGATTTCCAAGAGAGAAATATATGACAGTGAGATGCCTCAGGGCAGAGAGAAAACTACCAAAATGTAGAAAGAAGCAAAATCAAGAGTGAATACCAAAACCCCATGTTGGCCGTGTTGGTATTTAACAAGCAATACTTTATTTTGGTAGATGATAATCACAATATTTAGTGAACATTCAGACTGCACTCAGTACTGTACTAAGCGTACACTTTTTCTTATATTTAATGGAACGATACCTCAATATGGATGGAAGAGAGGACATCATGTCTCATTCCAGACCAGAGCGCTGGCTCAGGGCAGCCAGTTCAGGGTTCAACTCTCAGGACTACCAGTTCAGAGCTCTGCTCTTTTGGGCAAGATACTTTAATGTAACTTCTGTTTCTTTATCTGGAAAATGGTGGAAATTATATCTCTTTAAGGATTAATAGGGTTAAATGAGATAATGCTTGTAAATGTTATAAACAGTATCTAGAAGATGGTAAGCATACAACACAAAACTGCACTGGCTATGATCTCATAAATAATCTCTTTCTCTAATGGTATAATATTAACACACCTAGTATAATAAATTATCCTTGAGCCCTATTTAAGTAGCTGGTCCATGGGTTCCTGCCCTTCTTTGTCGCCATCTCCTGCCCTTTTCCCCACTCCGAGTAGCTGTCAAGCTATACTATCACCCAGAATAATAGTAATGGGGAGTCACTGAGCCCCAAGCCTCTGTCCACTCTCTCCTTTTTCTCCCTACAGGCAAGGAGATGATAGGTTAGATCATTTTTCCTTGTATTTCAACCTTGAAATCTTCATAAATTTTATCCTGATAAATTTTTTCATAAATGTACTTATATCTCTTGAACTTCATTTTCTTTTTCCAACACATTTAATCCTTGCTCATTTCTTCAGAAATAGTTTTCTCCCTTACCCTCTCAAACCCTCTGTCTATGCACCGCTGTGAGCTCAAAGAACAATACTAATTATTATCGATAAGCATTAAAGAACGGTTAACAACACATTTGGGTCAAGGAAAGGTAAACCGTCTCCATCATTAGGCTTGACATCATTAAGGTCTTCACCCTTTTAAGTCCTTCAAGTACTGAGAAATCCCCATTTCTTTCTCATCTTTTTCTAATTAAACCTTTTCCTTAGACCCCAGTGACCAAGATAAATATGAAACTAATTCTAATTGCACTTTATTCTAGTTTTGTTTATTAGTGAAGAATACAGTTGAAACCGTGCAGTATTTTGACTATATTAGCTCTAATGAACACAGGCTTTTATTGACATATTTGTAATCATGTTTTAAAGGAAAAAATTATCCTCTGAATTCTGAACCAATTTGAAAACAAATATATGAGACAACTTTTAAAAAGTTAGGGAATATTTATCATTTCAAGAACAATGCATGATACTAAAAACCATAAAGAGACGCTGACTTAGAACTCACAGTGGTGAACTACACGCTCATGAGGAATTGGGAATTTGCTTTAGTCTTTTCATGTAGAGTGAAATATAGCTTCTTGTCCTGATACTGTAGTCAGTCTCACTCATAAGCAGCTTAAATTATGCAAACCTAATGTGATCTGTGGCAGTAAGTGCAAGTCTGTAAGATATCCCCACCTTTGAGACAGCGTTGAGAATGACAATTTAGAATTACTTCTGTAAGACTGCCAGCTCCCAGCATATACAAGAAGATGCTCTCTGTGTTTGTCCTTGGCATAGCAGTTGACTCCTGTCATTCATTGCCCAACCAACCCTAGGTTTTAAGGTGACAGGTCACATGTGCTCCAGTACTTATATAAATAAATAATATTGGGCTCAAAGCCAGTCTAACCAATGACCTTTTACAAACCATAGGCCTTTTACAAACAATAGACTCTATGGGAGGAGTCTGCCAGGATTCTGAATGCCAATAAGGTAATCACAGATCCATTTTGGTCTTGTTACCTACTTACATCATAGCCCGAAAGGATGATCCTATAAAAGAAGCAGTTTGCAGATTCCTTCACCAGAAAATGGTCAGTGATAAATGGTCTGTTTTGCATATACATATGTAATTGTCTTCATTAAAAAAATTTGCCAGATACTGACAGAACAGATCATTCAGAATAAGTTATGCTTTCATGTGAATCATTATTTTTCTAGGCTGTAAGTAAAACAAATAGTTTTCTTCTCCACTTCCTAATTAGACAATTGTCTGATCATTTTTCAAAAGGCTTCAACCACATATGTTCTTAAAGAATACCATATAGACAATGTCTATTGTGAAAAGCAGCAAGCATATATTCTTGTCCTATGTGCATTTTGTTTTTGCTTGTTCTTTAATCTTTTAACTAAACAATAAATTTTCACATTTTACTCCATTCAAATCTCTTTAAAATTTAGGTTCAAACTTGAGAGTACAAAATGTGGGTCCTTCAGAGCAGTTTCAGCATTGTTACCACAGCAGGCATGAAGAATAGAAATCTGACATTAATTTCATCGGCAAATGATACAGCCTTGGAATCGAGGAAAATGACAGTGAATGCTTAAACACAGCACTTTTAGAAACAATTTTATTTCATGCCTTCCCCCCAATTTCTTTTTGTAAATAGCAGCAGAAGTTTTCTTCACAATAATACTCCTGAAAAATACATCCTTAATTGATGATGATTTGACCACACCATCCAAAAACTTCTTGGGGAGCTAGTTTGTTTTTTCTCAGCAATTTGCTCAGTTCCAGGGGAACCAAGATAATTTTGAAACAAATAGTAGTATTAACAAATCTAGAATTCTTCCCCAGAGGTTTCAAATTATGCAAAAGAGGCCATGTTTCTTTTCCAGCTTTTGTGAAATGGTTTGAGTTTTTTCTTCACGGACTTTACTTTGAAGTGTTTAGTGCAAAAGAGTGGAGAACTCAGTAGCCATGGAATCAGTTTGTGCCACATACAGTTTAGAAACTGTTTACCTCTTTTTCCAAGAACAATGGTAATGATGCTGCAAGATGCAATGTGTGCCTAGATTATTATCCTAGTGCCAGAAAATAAACTTTAGAAGCTGTTTTGATCTATTTGCCCAATAAAACTATAGACTTGGTCACCTCAAAGAGTGACTGCTACTGTACTGATAGTTTATATGATTTAAGGATAAAAGAAGTATTTATCTGACCCTCATGGAAAGTCATCTTAAACCATAAAATCATAGTTTTATAACTCTCTTAAGAACATTCTCTCTCTCTTTCTCTCTTTAATTTCCTTAAATGCTTGGAATCTTAATGCATTCATTTGCTCAGGCTGCCACAACAAAGTACCTCATACTGGCTGGCATAAACAACAGAAATGTACTTTCTCATAATTTTGGAGGCTAGAGGTAGAAGATCAACATGTCATTAGGGTTGGTTTCTTCTGAGGCCTCCCTCCTAGGCTTGTGGATAGCTGTCTTCTCATGTCTTCACAGGGACTTCCCTCTGTATACAAATTTCTTCTTCTTGCAAGGATACCAGTCAGAATGGATTAGGGCCCATTACCTCATTTTAACTTAGTTACCTCTTGAAAGACTATCTCCAAATACATTCATATTCTGAGGTACTGGAGGTTAGAACTTCAACATATGAATTCTGGGGTGACACACAGTGCAACCCACAGCACTTACTATCTAAGATCAAGAAAAGGCTTCTGGGGTTGAAGAGACTAGAGCATCAGAGGCCTGTCCTTTCATTTTTCTCCCCTGCCCACCTTCACCACCTCAGGTGCCCCACCAAGCTACCTCTCAGGTACCTTTCTAGAAATTTTAGGATGCCTAGGGGAACGATGTAACAGCTCATTTGCTTCTCAAATATCAGTGGATATTTACCAGGCATAGCACTGTGCCACACAGTGCACAAAATAGTTGCAAAAGTAAACTATAGTTGCAAGACTTTCATTCAAATAGCTTATGCCAAATCACTTTTTGTGTATTAACTAAGTGACAGCTAAGAACTCTAAACACACTGGATCTTTCTTCACCTCCATCAGAGAGGTAGCAGGGCCTGTGGAAGGAACCCAGGAAGTCCAGGCTTGAAATGAAGAGACCTAGATGTGAGCACAGGTTTCTTAACCTGCCCATCAGGGGGATGCAAGGCTCAAATGAGATAATGAAGATTAGGGACTATTGTAAATGGAAAGTTCTATAAAAGCAGAAGGTGTTATTATATTAAAAATCACTAGGCCAGCTTTCAAAAGGCGGCATTGTTTCTTTCTTCTCATTCTCCACCTGCACATTCCATAGGCTAATTGCCTGTATTATTAGAAGTCACCTTACTTAATCAAATTTAAATGTTCAGCCTCTATTTAATTGAAGGCTCTATAGCTCTAACCAAATGTGATAGGTTATTACTTACTTGCTAATTTGGGGGTTGTATTAATCAAGCCTGAATTGGATTTTCTCTTTCCAAAATAATCCCTTTACTTTTCCTCTCCCCTGTTTTGAAGTTTTAAGTTCTCAAATATTTAGTTTTTGTACTCAGACTGGATATCCTTCCTTTCAACCCACTCCACAACCCCTGGCTGCCCCTCTCGGAGCCTTATAACCTATGACCCACCTCCAATACAGCATGGTTACCCCAACTGAATAGTTCTCCTAAAATTCATCACATTACCTAAAACTCTCCACAGAGGAGTCATGTTCTTAGTATCATCTTCCAATGCTTTGAGATTCAGAGCTCCACAGGAGGTCAGACTTTCCATGTTTACTCTCTAGCAACCCCCTGTGTCTTTCTCCTAAGCCACCCACAGAAATGGCTATCCCCCCTACCACCATCATCAGCTCCTTTTCTGCTGTGTTCAATTTCCAACTAAAGAGAGATGACTCTTCTTTCCCTTTTCCTCAATGGCTGCTTTTTCCCTTTTTGATTCACTGAAATGTTGCTAGGAAAATTGCCATTTTCTTCACAGTTGGGTAAGCAGTGAGTGACTAGGCCAGGCACTGTAGGAGTCAGACATATCCCCTACTGGCTGGAGTTCACAGCCATGCAGTGGGGTGGGGGGCTGGGGGGACAAGGATATAAACAAACAAGGATGATGCAATGTAGGCTGGAAGGAGTGTGTCACAGAGGTGGAAGCACCAGTGAAGACAGGATTCTTTCTTACTGGAGAATTAGCAACAGGGCCTCAGGGATGAGGAGGCACTGGGACTGGGTCTTGAAGGATTCAGAGAGAAGGGCATTCCATGTGGAGGAAAAGTGAGAGCTCAGAGCTAGCATAAGACTAGCTCCCAACTCATGCAGATGGAAGGAACTGGGCAATAATACACAATGAAGAAGTCAGATCAAGAGAAATTTTGAATGCCAGAGAGGCCCCCTTGGTTACAGGCCTGTCGTGAGTGGCTTTGCCAACCAGAAATTCCAGAAATGTTGTCCTACTTTCCTGCCATAACTCAAGAAGAAAGGACCTGAAAGGAGTGTCATTCGATGCCTCATCTTAGAAGGAGTGCTAAAAGCGAGTAATCAGTCATTCCCTTGAAAGGAAAAGCAATGTATTTATATTCCTTTGGCTCATCAGAATTTTTTTTTAATTAAACATTAAATACCTCATAAGATAATTAAAATTCAATTCCATCTTATGTTAGGTACAGAGTAAAGACCTGATCAGCCTTGGGAATCATTTCTCAAGAGAAAGTATCACATAAGCTTCATCTTAGATCATTGGTTTTCTGTTTATAATCTCTATTAAGTGGCACATCTACTTCGCAGCTCAGCTGTCGCCACCAGGCTCCTGGGCCCCACATCTTGCCATTTCTAGCACAAACTTCACCTTCACTCCAATTACATATTCCCAAGAGTTTAGACTCAATTTCTACTTGACCGTTGGCATACCAGTCATATACCATTTACCATGTTCAAACCCAAGATCCTTTTTGTACACATCACTTTCCCCTCCATTTCCTTTTTCAGCATTTCAACCATCCTTCTACAGTCACTAGCTATTTAAAATCTCAAGATTATTTTTGATTCATATTATCCCTGATACCTTATCAAATAAAAAAGCCCATCAATTTTCATCTCAGCCTCCTTTTGTCCCTATTTTCACAGTCTTTGATTCAGGATCACTGGGGCCGTTTTCTCTTTGGCTTCCCTGACTCTAATCCAACCTGCCACATTGCTGCCAAACTAATCTTCTTTAATATATCACTTTCTTCATGCTGATTCCCTGCTCAATGATCTTAGATAGTTTCCTATTTCAGATGCAACCAAAACACAGTGAAAACCCACTAGGAAATTTCACAGATGCTGTCTTCTCTGAGTGGCAGGTATTATTATCCCAGTCATATTAATGATGAAAATTGAGACTCCAAAATATAAGTTGCCTGAGGCTAGCAACAGTAGAGCCAGAACTACAACCACTCCTTTGGGTCCTACTCCAGTGCTTTGTCTTAATGGAAGTTTGCCACTCCTATGCTTGATTTTCATAATCTCTATAACCTCCCTTTGCCTCATTTAACCCTTTTTATTTTTTCTAATTCCCCAACACAGCCCTCCCTTTGGCCAGCCTTGGCTCCTCATTGCCTCTCAGTATGCCTACTTCATTCTCGCTTCTCCATGACTTCCCTTGGGCATACTCTAGCTTTTCGTAGACTCTGGGGCACACCTTAAGCCCTACCAGGGAGTCTCTGGTGATTTTGCTAACAATGTCAATCTTTCTCAGTTGGATATCTACAGGAATTTTGCTCCAGCAGTGTGGCTCACAGCCTGAGGATAAGCATCCATGGAATAGACATGGGGAGAATTCATGGGTTATGGATTCCTATATGGACCAAAGTATATACTAAATTATATGCAACTCACAAGTACTTGCTACTGTTTTTTTTTTTTTTTAAATAAGCAGATACCATTAAGGCTTCCCCTGGTGGCTCAGATGATAAGGAACCTGCAGTGTGGGAGACCTGGGTTTGATCCCTGGGTTGGAAAGATCCCTTGCAGAAGGGAATGGCAACCCACTCTGGGATTCTTGCCTGGAGAATCAATGGCCCAGCTCATGGGATTGCAAAGAGTCGGACACAATTGAGTGACTAACACTTTCACTTTTATTTTCATTAAACTAATAAAATACACAATTTGAAATAATTCATATTTGTTTTCTGCTATATGTATTTTTATAATTTCAAGTACTACACACAGATCAACTATCAGATAGAGTCTGTGAGATATTTAACATTTAAAAGGAACCTTTAATCTCAATAAGTTTGGAAACCACTGGTCTGAACACCTAAGTGAATACAGTCTTGTTGGTTTCCAATTGTACATGTTCTTTAATCTTGTAAGACCCCATGAGGTCTTTAAAGAGATTCTTACGAGATACAGAAGAACTAAAGCATACTTCTAAATCCTTCAGGACCTCACCCAAACTGATACATGGTGGGTATTCAACAAATACTTGTTACAAGCTTCTCTCAGACAATTAAGTGTAGTGGTATACATGAGAGAAATTCAGGCTTATTTGCTAAATTGTAGGCTAAAAAAGGCATGAAAAAAATATGATTCCATTCCTTATCAATTGCCCAAACAGTAGAGCTTTCTACCCTTTGTTGCATTCAGGGCCTTCTTAAAAGGATTTTGGTGAAAACCCTGCTTGTCACTCTTCATTGAAAAAAAGAGATTATTAGCAGACAGATTTGAAGATGAGAACTATGGATTGAGCAACACTACCTGATCTATAAATACTCAAGTCTCCCACTTCTGTTTGTAAAGCAGAGATCAGAGATAAGCCTTGAAGGAAATCATTTGAATTTCCCATTCCCACACAATATCAAGATCACAAAATGATGGAACTCTTTCAACTTACAGCTCAGTTTTCAAATCTAGTTTTATCACAGGTTCAAATTAAGATCTGGATATGTCATAGAGTCACAGAATTGTTACAAGATAGGTAACACTTTACCTCTCTCTGGGTAGAGGATTGAGGGAAAATTCTAGCATAGGTAAGAAAATTCTTATGGTAAAATAATGGTTCATTATACAACATTATTAATAAAATTGTCCAAAAAATAGTTTTCCAAACAATTGAAATTTATTCATTTATAGTTTCAAATTTTTTATATTGAAAATTTTAATATAAATTATTCTAAACTATATTTCATGATGATTCACATGAAACAAATGATAATGAAAATAACTCTTCCTTGCAGCTCATCATATTGGCTATCAATAATCATTTTATACAACTCAGGTATATAACAGGGCTTTTTGTCCATGTATTAAAGTGGCCTCAGACTATTACACACTTAGAGCTGTATAGAATTAAAAATTGTTTTATCCTAAAATAATTTTAGACTTACTTAAAAGTTGCAAAATACTATAGAGAACCTCTACATACACCCTTCACCCAACTTCCACAATGCTATTATCTTAAAATAACAACAATGTAATCATTAAAAACAGGAAATTAATATTAGTACAATAAATATCATGCAACCTTATTCAAATTTTACCAGTTTTTCCACTAATGTCCTTTCTCTGTTTCAGGATCCAACCCAGATTCTCACACTGTTTTGTCTCCCTGGTCTCCTCCAATCCGTGGCAGCTTTTCAGCCTGTACCTGTTCATCATGATCTTATCACTTTTGGTGAGTATTGGTCAACTATTTTGTAGAATGTCTTTAAATTTTTCTGGCTTTTCCAGTGATTATATTGGGATGTTTGGGCGTACATTTTTGGCAAAAACACAACAGATGTAAGGCCATGCCATTTCTTTGGTACATCAGGGACCATGACACAATGTATCTTATTATTGGTGATGTTAACTTTGATCATCTTTTGGGTGCTGGAATCCCATCTGCTGGGATATTCCAAGGTCCTNAATATCCTGTTATAAACCATAAGGGAAAAGAATATGAAAAAGAATATATATATATGAATCATTTTTATGTATAGCAGAAATTAATGCAAGATTGTAAATCAACTATACTTAAATAAATTTTTTTTAAAAAATGTTCCCCTCTGAAGAGGGATCTTGGGAGTGAATAAAAAGCTGCTCCTTGCCTGTTCCTTGGTCAGGCACCTTCATACACTGAACAAACTGAGAAACCACACCTGCAGCCTTGCCTTTGAGACACCTGTATTATACAAAAAATAGGATTTTTTTGCATAATATCTGGGCATTATAGAGCATGCTTTCATCTTTCTCTCCCCCCTCCTTTTTTTAAAGTGTAACCCAGTGTCCAAGATATTAGAGTTGGAAGACCCTAAGCTCATCTCCTCCCATGGGCACAATAAAATTAACTATTTATGGAGTGACTATTGATGAGAAAGACAAGAAGACTGGAAGAAAGGATATTCTACAACTAAAGATAAAGATGGAGCCATAGTAAGATGGGTAGGAGGAGGAGAGACACGATGTGGTCCAGACCCATAATGTGGGATGGGCAACCCGCACAATTGCAGAGGTTCTCCCTAAGTAGGAGTTGAAGCTGCACGTTGGGCTCCTCAGCCCAGGGGTCCTGCACCAGGAAGAGGAGCCCCCAGGTCATTTGGCTTTGAAGGCCAATGTGGCTTTCTTTCAGAAAACCCAGAGGGATGTGGAAAACAGAGCCCTCACTCCTAAAGGGCACCCATAAAATTTCACACCCTCCAAAACTCAGGGCAGAAGCAGTCATTTGAAAGAAGTCTGAGTAAGACCCATGTGCTGAACTTGCAGAGCCTCCCAGAGAGGTAGGAAGCAATTGGAGCTCACCTTGGGGACACAGACAGTATTGGCAGTCATTCTGAAAGCTCATTCTACCCCGAAGACACTGGTACTAAGAAGCACAGTTTTGGAATCCTCCTTGTAGTGTATTAGTACCACGATCTAACCCTGTCCACCAGCCTGTTAGCACCAGTACTGGCAACCTCAGGGCAAACAACTAGGCAGGCAGATACTTAGTCCTGCCCATGAGCAGGCTGACTCCAGCTATGGGATGCTTGGTCCCTGCAGCCAGAGACCCTAGGCCCTGACTCTGCCCAACAGTAGAACAGCACTAACCCTAAGACAAGCCTCACCCATTAGTGGGCAAGAATAGCCCAGGGATCCAGTGAGTCCTGACCCTGCCCTTCAGCAGGTAAACAGAAGGTCCCAGACCACCGCAGGCCAACAGTTTGCAATGTCAGGACACAGCTCACCCACCAGCCAATGGGCACCAGCTCCTAGACATCTTGGACTACCCAGCCAGTTGCCCTGTGATTCAACCCCACATACCAGCAGGGTGACATGAGCTTTAGGGCAATGGAGGCCCTGCAGCCAGCTATGTTAGAAACCAGATTCACCCATCAGTGGCCAACACTCGATATGAGACTCCTGGCCACACAACAATCCACCCCAGAACCTGGCTCTGCCTACCAACACTAACCCCAGAACACCCTAGGGCTTTGTAGGTAGCCACCTCACATCAGGCAGGGTAACCAACTAGATCAGGAAATCTTCTTCTGTCTCTGCCACATGCACATGCATGTGTGTACATATCCACGTGCACATGTGTATGTGCACGCACACACACAAAACTCCCAATACTTTCTTGGTGATCAGTGCTATATTTAAAATGGATAACCAACAAGGACTTGCTACATATAGCACATGGAACTCTGTCCACTGTTATGTGGCAGTCTGGATGGGAGGGAAGTTTGGGGGAGAATGGATACATGTATATGCACAGCTGAGTCCCTTCATAGATCACCTGAAACTATCACAACATTGTTAACTAGCTATACCCCAATACAAAATAAAAAGTTAAAAAAATATGAAACGAATCCAAAAATCACCAAATGCTTTATGAAAACAAAGANACTGAATGTTACTCAGCCATAAAAAATAATGAAATAATGATATTTGCAATAACATGGATGGACCTAGAGATTATCATAGTAAGTGACATAAAACAGAAAGAGAAAGACAAATACCATATGTTATCACTTATATGTGGAATCTAAAACTTGACACAAATGAAATGAAAACTAGAAAGACTTGTGGTTGCCAAGGATGGTGGGGATGGAAGGACTGGGAATCTAGGATTAGCAGGTACAAACCAGGATGGATAAACAATAAGGTCCTACTGTATAACATAGGGAACTGTATTCTGGAAATCTTCCAGAATATAGAATAAAAAGACAAAATAATGCAAAAGTAGGAGAGAAAACATAAGAAAAGTAGAGAATCAATCCAAGAATCTTAAAATCTAACAATCAGGAATTCCAGAAAGAGAAATCATAAGAAAGGGAAGGAAACTATCACAAACTAAGCACTATAATTTCCCAGTCCCTAAAAGACTTAAAGTTACAGATTCCAAACTAGACCACAAAAGTTATATGTCAGAACTCATCACTGTGATTATTTTAGAACTTCAGGGATTAAAAAGAAGATCCTAAAAGCTTCTAGAGAGGTTATAGCTCATGGATCAGCAATCAGAATTTAAATTTTTCAATAGGAACTTGAAAAGCTAGAATACAATGAAGCAATGTTATTCAAAATACTGAGGATACATTTCTTCCACACCAGAGTTCTACAGCTACCCAAGTGTCAAGGTAGATTATAAACATTTTCAGACCTGAAGGATTTAAAAATATTTGTCCCTTTTACTCACTTTCTCAAGAAACTACTAGAAACCACCACAATAAGAAAATAAAAGAGACAAACTAGACATGGGAGTCAAACCAAGCAAGAGAAGCAAAGTAAATTTCTAGAACTAAGGCAGTGGGAAATCCCAGACAATGCTTACGTATCAGCTAAAGCAACTAGTCTGGGCTGGAGCAAAAAAGAAGGAGGGGTTCTGGAGGAATATCCCCAATCAAAATGAAACTGATAAATTACCTAACATATTGACCATTTGACAGGAATATAGTTCTAACAGACAATTTAAGGAAAAAAACCTAACAAAATATGAGGCAATGATTAAGTCCAATTTTTGTCTGTTCTGTCGCTCAGTCATGTCCAACTCTGCGACCCAATGGTACACCAGTACTAGCATAACAAGGGCTTCCCAGATGGCTCAGTGGTGAAGAATCTGGCTGCCAATGCAGGAGACACAGGTTTGATCCCTGGGTTGGATAGATCCCCTGGAGGAGGATATGGTTTTGCACAAAGTATTCACCATGTATGATTTTTTAGTGATGTCTAAAATAACTATAGGGCCACTGCTCCATCAACTGTCAGAGCATCAGTTCTCAACTTTTTTTCTCTCTGGACACACAGACAAGTGGTACTTTCACATGGTATAACTCCATGGATGGTCCCATTATTCTAACTTTAACATAATATTTCTCACCTGCCTAAAAAATTATATATCAGAATATAAGTGATGAGGAAATAATATTACAGGATAAATTTGGACAGTATTTAATGTGTCAAAATTTACTATTTACAGTTATCCCAACTTTAGCCATTTTAAAGATGTAGTTAACATATCACAGGACTGATCTCAATATAATCATGTGTCACATGCTAAATTTGAGAACCATTGGGTAATAGTAGGATTCCCAAACACAGATGTCAACCAGAGTCAGGTAAGAGAAGAAGCTGTTAGGTAATTAGAATAGGAAAAAGGAATCCAGAATGGCGGTGGTTAAAAGACAAAGAAGGGAAAAGCCCTGAAAATGGAACAAAGGAAGGTTCGAGGACCTCAGGTAAAACAAACAGCCCTCCTGGTTAGCCCAATTTACATAGGGGAGGCCCAGGTGGAAGAGGGAAAAATCATATAAAAAGAGGAGCAAAAATTGAGCTGGGGCTTCTCTTCTCGTCTTTTGGGCCAACTCGGCCTCATACCTTGAGGATGCATTTTCCTTTGCTTTCTAAATAAAACTGAGCTATAACACTGGTCTGTCCATCGCTTCTAATTTTTGCTATGGTGAGACAGAACCGAGGAAATTACACACTCTCCTGACAAAGTAAACCATGTAAACCTCTCACTTTTCCTTTTCCACACTTGAGAGTAATGGGACGAGAGAACTTCTTTTTTTATTGTAAGAGAAGTAAAAGAATCTGTGTGGTATTGAAAGATAATTGATCCTTTACCTTAACATCTGGTAGAGGCAAACTGCAGAGGAAAAGGCACATACTTCCACAAAAAACCACTACTCAGCACCAATCAATTACCATGCTGGAACAGAGGTGTATTCTCATCCCATCTCAACTCTGCCTTACACACTTACTTCCTAATGTGAGTCCATTGTTATCCAAGATGTAAGTCTCCATAGATGTACATCATGTGATTCATATTTCTAAGACAGTCCTGATTTGCAAAATGACTCTCTCTTTCAACTTATAAACCATGAAAATGTCCTGGAGAATGCAACATTTCAGTGTACAAAGTTCACCTTCAAGATGGATTTTCAAAACTGGAAAATATATACAAATTTTGTATCCAACCCTGTACTTAAATCTTCAGTTCTGAAAATCAGATGATCACATTTGTTATCTAATTCAACTGCAGAGGAGTTGAATAACTCTTTTTCTTATTAGGCCATGTTGTGCTACTTGGGCTAAGCTAATGCTCAGGGATTACAGGGGGTTGAGATCATAGATGTTAGACTTTGCAATTCCTTTCAAGGAATTGTTTCCAACAAAAGGAGATACTATCGTAGAAGAAGTTCAAACAGTATTTCTGCTATGATAGTTCTGTTTCTCCAGCCAGATGCCGTCACTCTCTCCCTGACCCTCCTTGGACACCCTTACCTTATCCTTTGAGCACATGGTTAGAGTGCTCCATAAGACCAATTTTATTTATGCTTTCTTCATCCTGACATGTCTTTATATCAAGGTCTCACCCGTCCTAACAGTCTCAGAGGAGGGGATATCTGTCCTTATGTCTAAAGATCACAGTCTTTATTTCCTCTGGGTGCCATCCCCACAATCATCCTTGCTCCACATAGAAAGTGCCCCCCTGTGTCTTCACCCATGTTCAGGGTCCCTGTGCTTTCAAACAAAAGTAAATAAAGGTTTCATTTTACCCTATTCCTTCTTCTAGTACTGCTCAATCTCTTCCTTCCCCTTCTCATCCCTTACCTTCCTTTACATTAACCCTCCTAGGATTATGTTAACCCTTCTTGCCTTTCATTTGGCTCCAATTACGACAATAGTCTGGAGAAGCAAATGGCTACCCACTCCAGTATTCTTGTCTGGAGAATTCCTGTGGACAGAGGAGCCTGACAGGCTACAATCCATGGGGTCGGTCACAAAGAATCAGACACGATTGAGTGACTAACACACTTTCATGACTATAGAAATGGAAATAAATAACTCTTATTAAACTCACACTCTTATTAAACTTAATTTTCAAAATACTTTCATAAACATCTGTCTTTTGAACCTCACACTAACCCTGTGGAATAAGTAGGACAATAATCATCTTCCCTTTATAAAAGAAACTGAATTTCTGGGATATTAAGACATTTACCCAAGGGAATACAGTCAGTAGGTGGCACAGGAATTTGAACTGGATTCACTGAGTTGTGGTCCAGTGACTTTCCACTGTTCAATTACTTCTGAGGCTGTCAATTCCAAAGCTACTAGAGATCTCCTTCTTGTCAACACCAGTGAGATATATATATATATATATTTGGTCCTTTTACCCTTTGGTTCTTTTGTTGTTGCAGTAGTGATGGTTTGCAATTTTTTTTTCTTTCGCCTTTGACTAATATTTACAACCCTTAAAACCATATTTGTTCTTTTAAAATCTCTTCCCTTAAGTTTCAGGATACTTCAATTTTTAGATTCTTTTTCTAGTTCATTAATCATTTTTCCTCTTTCTCCTTTTCTGTACCCCTTTTCCAGATGTAAAAATTTTCTAATACTCAACTTTTACTTTTTACTTTTACTTTTTAGGTCTCTTCCTTGTGAGTTCATGGTTTTACACAGATGACTCCATGTCTGTTTCTAAATTAGAAGCTTGAAGATATTTAAATTTTGTCCAGCTTTTCTTCTCTTAGGCCACCTTTCACTAAGTTCTGCTGTCTGTCTGCTCTTTCTGTCCTCATTACTACCACCCACCTCCAGGAGCTCACTACCCCCGCATGACTAGATGATCTTCCCTACAAAATTTCAATACCCTATCCAGTTTTCCTAACAATGGCCATTTTAATTCTTTCCTTTCAGTCATCTTGCACACTTCTGCCAAATAATCACCTTAATAAAATGTTTCCTTAGTGTCACTATCTCCTCAAGTATAGCCATACAGCCAAGCATGATCTAAGTCCTTCTATATAAGGTTCTTTGATGAGGATACAGTCAGTCAGTTCAGCTGTTCAGTCATGTCCGACTCTTTGCAACACCATGGACTGCAGTATCCCAGGCTTCCCTGTCCATCACCAATTCCTAGAGCTAGCTCAAACTCATGGATACAAAGTTACTGCTTAAAGTGGCTCATGTGATAAGTCCTATTACTATCGAGACTTAATAGGGTGTAGACAGGGAAGAGATTACTGTTAGAAGGAGCTTATCAACCAGATGGGCAGGGAAAATTGAAAGGAAGCAAGAACACATGTACTTANTAAGGTTCTTTGATGAGGATACAGTCAGTCAGTTCAGCTGTTCAGTCATGTCCGACTCTTTGCAACACCACGGACTGCAGTATCCCAGGCTTCCCTGTCCATCACCAACTCCTAGAGCTAGCTCAAACTCATGGATACAAAGTTACTGCTTAAAGTGGCTCACGTGGTAAGTCCTATTACTATCGAGACTTAACAGGGTGTAGACACGGAAGAGATTACTGTTAGAAGGAGCTTACCAACCAGATGGGCAGGGAAAAGTGAAAGGAAGCAAGAACATGTACTTAGGCACAGGGTAGGGAAGGAAGTTATCTTGAGGGTAGGTTCGGGTTAAAGATGATGGTAGTCAGTCTATGGTCTGAGATCCTATTCTTTAAGAGGTACTAAAACAAGACAGAAAAAAAATCTATATTTAGCAGAATGGCCCTCAAGGAAGGGACCGTATATGGTTAGAGGAACTGCTCTGATAAGCCACTTGAGCTGGGNTTCGGGTTAAAGATGATGGTAGCCAGTCTATGGTCTTAGATCCTATTCTTTAAGAGGTACTAAAACAAGACAGAAAAAAATCTATATTTAGCAGAATGGCCCTCAAGGAAGGGACCGTATATGGTTAGAGGAACTGCTCTGATAAGCCACTTGAGCTGGGGATGAGGGAATGGTAAGACTCTCAAGGGGTGGGCCTAAGACTTCATAAGGATGGGTTGATCAGCAGCAGGTTCTGTGTGATTAGGGCTTTCTTGTGGCTCAGAGGTTAAGGGTCTGCCTGCAGTGCAGGAGACCTGGGTTCGATCCCTGGGTCGGGAAGATCTCCTGGAGGAGGAAATGGCAAACCACTCCAGTATTCTTGCTTGGAGAATCCCATGGACAGAGGAGCCTGGTGGGCTACAGTCCACAGGGTCGCAAAGAGTCTGACACAACTTCACTTTCACTTTCTGTGTGATTAAAAAGGGTGAGCAATGTTGGAGCAGAACAAATTGGTCAGAACATAGGCAAGAGTCCTGCCATTAGAGAGCCTGCTTCTTCTACACACTGATGTATGTTGACCAAATAAAGGTTTGCAGGAGCAACTGGTTACTACCCTATCTGAGATGCTTACATGTCTCAGTGGTGCACTGGATCAGAAATGTTAAGATGTTTAGGATGCCTAGAGTTGAGGGTATTATGTCGTGGAATGCTGATACATATTCAATGATTGAGTCTCTGGAAGAAAAAATAAAAACCCAATTAATTTCTAGTGTTTGCTGGTGTCTATGGAAAGCTATGACAAACCAAGACAGTGTGTTGAAAAGCCGAGACATTATTCTGATGACAAAGGTTCATACAGTCAAGGTTATGGTCTTTCCAGTGGTCATGTATGGTTGTGAGAGCTGTATAATAAGGAAGGTGGAGCACCGAAGAACTGGTACCTTTGAACTATGGTGCTAGATAAGACTCCTGAGAGTTCCTTAGACAGCAAGGAGATCAAACCAGTCAATCTTGAGGGAAATCAACTCTGAATACTCACTGGAAGGACTTATGTTGAAGGTGAAACTCCAGTATTTTGGTCATCTGATGAGAACAGCTGATTCGTTGGAAAAGTAGCTGATGCTGGGAAAGATTGAACACAGAAGGAGAAGAGGGCATCAGAGGATGAGATGGCTGGATGGCATCACCAATGGAATGGACATGAACTTGGGCAAACTTTGGCAAACGATGAGGGGCAAGGAGGCCTGGTGTGCTGCAGTCCATGAGGTTGCAAAGAGTCGGACATGACTGGGTGACTGAATAGTAACAGAGTATAAATACTTCTCCATGGCTGATTTCAAGCCACCAGCATGACACTGTGACATCACTACATGTGGAGCTGAGAAGAGATGTGCGCAGTCTGCTCTCACAAGCTGCTGTGCCCTAGCATACCACCAGCTCGTGAGTGTGGCTGGGAAAGAGCCAAGAAANCACAGAGTCAACACAACTGAAGCAACTTAGCAGCAGCAATATATAATATTAATTAGTAAATATACACCATTGGTAATATCATAATTAAGAATAGCTATAAACATTTATTGGATGTCTTCTTTGTGCCAAGCACTGTACCAAATGGTTTATAGATACTATAGATCTTGCTCACAACTCTAGTATTAATAAAAATGGTCTTTTTTATAAAAATGGCAGATGATAAAGGTTAAAAATTGCCTGGTAGAGCTGAGAATCAAATATAGTTTATCTGATGCCAAAGTATGCTGGTTTTTTTTTTTTTTTGGATATCTCCCTTCCTCCCATGTCCTTTTAAAAGGTTGAAATTTAGGACTTATTTTTTCTATTTCTTCAAATACCAATGAAGACTACCTAACCTGTCCAAATCTGCCTTTTTGAAAATTAGGGTCACTATAAAGCACTATATTTCAGATATTCTCCCAGGAAATTTAGTTATAATAATATCATAGACTCTTCCTTTTAAGGGAATTCTTCATTAAAGACAGTCCCACATCCTGGCTGTTACCAGGAAGCTCTTGATATCTATGATTATTAGAGTTATTAGGGATTCCGAAGAGCACAAGTTGTCCTGCAGTCAAGAACAGAATGAAAAGTCTAAGATGACTTTTTAGAAAAAGTGTATCTTGTGAATAAGACGGTGAAACCAAAAATACTATCACCTGGAGTCTGTTCTATGGATGTATGGATGACTTTGTATCCCAGTATTTCAGCCTAAGGCACTGAGCTGTAAATACAGGCAGAGGAAGTTAGAGGAAAGAGTCCGGGCAGCCCACAAGAAAGTTGCTGATTCCCTCTCTGCGTGCATTCCCCCACTTCCACGGTATGTCCTCACATTCCCTCAGCCCTATACCCTGAGCCACCCCTGTACCACTTCAGCTGGATTCTCCCAAACTAAGCAATTACATGGAACAGATCGCAAAACTTTTACTTTCTTAATATGGAAACTTCTGATAAGAGACCCATATTTCTGATAATCATCAACAGCCATAAACAGATATAGCCTGCACTTATTAATAACTTTCACCATCTTCAAACCATATTTGTAAGTCTGAGCTCATTACAAGGTTGATTTTCCACATCAGGAAATGTGTATTTCCTCACTCTATTTGCTTTGCACTTTTTCTAAGATGTCTTTGATGTAGCAATTAAATGTTTAATATGAAATCAATATTTCAGGAAAAAGGCAGCTATTTTAAAGATGTGGCTGTTAGTTTTATGTGATATGAACTTTTCCAAGTTTTTTAAACTTAAAAGTCCTTGTTACATGGTTTTTATTATTTGAGTAAATTTTATAATGAATATGATAATATTCACTATTTTTCTATAAGCATAATAGAATATGTAATTCATTTTCATGCAGTTAAAATTCATTAGAGATTGGCACTTTAGGACTTAAAATCTTTTCTAAAAAATATCCTTTGTAAAAATCCAAAAGCCTTCCCTCCTCCTTCAACAAATGTTGGCTTTTGTTATTTTTTTTATAAGCTGCATATTGAATTTCCCAGGCTGTGTTTCTGAACAGCAATCTACTGAAAAAAAGTGCAATTATTTTTTTTCACTCAAACATGCATTTGAGAGAAATGAGTAGATCAGATAAAGAGCTGAGATGCTATTCAACTCAACCTTGAGTCACTCTGTCTCTTTAAAAAAAAAGGGTGGCAAAATCAATACAAACCAATAATAACTTCACATTTGTGGAAGCAACATGAATGGCTCTCCAAAATATTGAGACACATCCAAGTACATTTTCGTAGAGCTGATATTTATCAGAAGTCATTTGCCCTCAAGCAGATGCTCCCTTTCATTGTGCTCCTGTCACAAATGACTAAGATTTATGACAGACAATTACAGCATCTGCAGTTAGCAGCCTTATAATCAGCACCATTATTTAACGATTGGTGCAATAAACTGACTCCTGTTACTGTTTATCAGATATCAGTCAGTTCTGGCCATTTTCTTCAGCTCCCAAATCACAGTATGGTGCAGGCACTGCCTTTTAATGGCTAGGCAGAAGCAGGAGCATTTTCACATTTTTTACAGACTGCCGAGGAAAAGAAAAAAGCAACCAATTACATGTACGTTTGGTGCCCTCTCATTTGAGATGCCCATGTATGTAACTATCTCTATACAGTCCTAAACCTCTTGTAGGAGGGAAAAAAAAACAACTATTTTTTTCTTTTACTGTGAAGACTTTATATTAAAAAAAAAAACCTTTTTGTCTTTTTAAAAAATCTGTTTAAATTTGCATATCTTGTCCAAGTATAAAATGTTGGTTTACTAGGTCCACTGTTTCTTCTTATAGGATGGTTTCAGCGTGCCTTTTACAACTAGAAAAGCAGCTATTATCCCTTGAAAATATTTGTCAAGGAGCAAGATTTTCCCCCAAACTCTGTGAGGCTTCATTCAGTATTATAGATACAACAGGGTTAAGCCTTTCATCAGTCAAAATCCTGGACATAAGAGATGTCATATGTGTGTGTTTAGCAGTCACTTATATACTAAGGAATTCTACCTTTCTAAATATACAAACATCATATGTACCATTTAAAGTCCTTCCACAAGAAATATCCCACATCTGTGTACAGACATGGGTGGTGGGCAACAATTCACAGGCTATTTGGAAGACAAGACTTCAGTTTAATGTGTGAAGTGGTATAAAGATGTGAATTTACTGTCAACATAGAAAAGCTTATGAAAGCTTCTATTGATATGCAAGTGTGAACTTCTAGTCAAATTATTTAGAGGGGAAAAAGAGCCAGATCTTTCTGACTCCTATCTTTTATCACTTTTTCCATAACCACAAAAGCTAAGTTTCTCATTTATGTCAAAAAAGCATTTCATCCAATGACTTTCGTCATATATACGTAATACAGACAAAGATACTGATGAAGATGCCTTTGTAATTTAAGGTCTATGTTCCATTCACAAAGTTACATGCTCCTCTTAAGAAAAATATGACACTGAAGATCAACTAATTGATTCTTTTAGTTAAAAAATATTAAGTGGCCCCACAATTCCCTTCCAAAAATATACATAAGGGGCTTCATGTAGTCAATGTAAAATTGGTTATTTTCTAAATTGAAACTTTCACAAATGCTTCAGAGACCTTCACAAACTAATCCTCAGAATTCCACACAAGGTTTCAGCAGGTGAATGGTCAGAGTGAGAGCTCTTAGACTTGAAGTTAAAAAGGCCTTTGGTGTCATTTCATGAGACTCACTCATTTGAGAGATGGTGAGGGTAACAGTGGGCTTCCCAGGCAGCGTTAGTGGTAAAGAACCTGCCTGCCAATGTAGGATATGTGGGTTTGATCCCTGGGTTGGGAAGATTCCCTAGAGGAGGGCATGGCAACCCACTCCAATATTCTTGCCTGGAGAATTCCATGGACAGAGAAGCCTGGCAGGCTACAGTCCATGCAGTTGCAGAGTCAGACAGAACTGAAGCAACTTAGCACACAATGTGCACGACGGTAAGAGTAACAGAATAAAGTGGTTTTCACCAGAGGACACAGAGCTAAGGGTTGTCATAACTGTGATTAAAACCCCAAACTATGACTTGATTAGCAAGTGAAATCAGTTTCTGTGAAGTCCCACCTCCTCTCTCTATGCTTCTGATAGAAACCAGTCTTCTGGCTCTGCTAAGTCAAGCTCTACTTTGGGCATTCTGTGCCCAGTCCTCGGAAAGAGTGCTATGCCGTTTGACACAAGGAAGAAAAGTTCCTATAAATCTGCTATATACTTCCTTCCCTACTTCAGGATCTGAAGCCAGAAAGGAGCTAATCAGTCATTCAAATAATTCCATCAGTGGGTATCAGAGTTAACTCAAGTTATTGGCTTGTTTAAAGTTTTCTAACATAGCAATTTGGCATCCCTAGTGACTCAGATGTTAAAGAATCTGCCTGCAGTGCAAGAGAAATGGGTTCAATCCCTGGGTCGGGAAGGTTCCCTGGAGAAGGGAATGGCTACCAACTCTAGTGTTTCAGCCTGGATAATTCCATTGATTGTACGGTCCATGCGGTCACAAAGAGTCGGACACAACAGAGTGACTTTCACTTTCACATATCTTATTTGTTATTTGTTAGGGTTTTCTTTTTTTAACTATTTTGCACAAATGATTGTAAAGTCACACAAAAACTATTTCTGTGCCACCACACTATAGATGTGCCACCAATTTAGCAAGTAATTCTTTGAGTAATTCTTTGAGTAAGTCAAAGAATTTTTATAACTAAAAAGAATCCACTACCAACCTTTCTTTGTTGGTGATGTACAGAAATATATTAATGCACAGATTGGTCATTCATTCCATTTTAGCTAAGTACTAAGGTATTGGGAAAGTACTTAGGATGCATCAAAGAAATTGCTATATTTTCAATCTATGTCCTACCCTTTTCTGCTGGGTTAGAAGGACAAATCACTCAGCCTACAGCAAGTCACTGTCCTTGGAAGCCAATGACAGAACTCTCGGCACTACAGTTTATTAGCAGGATTTCTTGAGAGGCTGGACCTAGGTTGACAATATTCATGCAAACACAAGTATAACATTTCAGTAACACACCTGAACACCAAGATCAAGTGCATAGCTAATGGCCACAATAAGCCCCAATAAATCTGACTGCTACTTAGTACAAAAATAGTGGCAGGACATTTTTCTTCAAGACCTTTATCTAAGGCTATTTGGGGGCAGAAGAGGGGGACAAGGAGCACCCAAAGGAAGCAATGCATTGTCACTGTGGCCACTGAGATTCTGCCAGAGGCCTTCACTTCTGAAAGTTCCTAATTTTATCCTATGGAGGTAAGAATGAGAGAACACACATAAAGCAAGGAGCACTGTGAGGGGCACAAAGCATTGCTGCTTAAATATTAGCTGCTATCAATATTATTGTTGCTATTTGTACATGAGATCCCAGACTAAATTCCTTTGCAAGTATAAATTTGAACTTTAGAATCAGGTTCAACAAATAATTCCCCATCCTCAACTAAGGTATATAGATTGTCACATTAATCCTAGCAAACATACCTTATCATACCTTACATATGTACCTACATACAAATGTACCTACATACCTTATCTACCAATCGATATATCTAAATAATGGGTCAGTTTTCATTCTAATTCCAAAGAAAGGCAATGCCAAAGAATGATCAAACTACTGCACAATTGCATTCATCTCACATGCCAGCAAAGTAGTGCTCAAAATTCTCCAAGTGAGGCTTCAAAAGTATGTGAACCAAGAACTTCCAGATGTTCAAGCTGGATTTAGAAAAGGTAGAGGAATGAGAGATCAAACTGTCAGCATCTGTTAGATGATAGAAAGGAGAGAGTTCCAGAAAAATATATACTTCTGCTTTATTGACTACCCCAAAGCCTTTGACTCTGTAGATCACAACAAACTGTGCAAAATTCTTCAAGAGATGGGAATACCAGGCCACCTGACCTGCCTCCTGAGAAATCTGTATCCAGGTCAAGATGCAATAGATAGAACTAGACATGGAACAAACTGGAAAAGTTCAAGATTGTATATCGTCACCTTGCTTATTTGATTTGTACGCAGAGTACATCATGTGAAATGCCAGGCTAGATGAAGCACAAACTGGAATCAAGATTGCCGGGAGAAATATCAATAACCTCAGATATGCAGAGGACACCACACTTAAGGCAGAAAGTGAAGAAGAACTAAAGAGCTTCTTGATTAAAGTGAAAGGGGAGAGTGAAAAGCTGGCTTAAAACTCAACATTCAGAAAACGAAGATCATGGCATCTGGTTCTATCACTTTATGGCAAATAGATGGGGAAACAATAGAAACAGTGACAGACTTTATTTTGGGGGGCTCCAAAATCACTGCAGATGGTGCCTGCAGCCATGAAATTAAAAGAGGCTTGCTCCTTGGAAGAAAAGTTATGGCCAACCTAGACAGCATATTAAAAAGCAGAGATATTACTTTGCCAACAAAGATCTGTCTAGTCAAAGTTACGGTTTTTCTGGTAGTCAAGAATGGATGTGACAGTTGGACCATAAAATAAGCTGAGTGCTGAAAAATTGATGCTTTAGAACTATGGCTTTGGAGAAGACTCTTGAAAGTCCCTTGGACTGCAAGGAGATCCAACCAGTCAATCCTAAAGGAGATCAGTCCTGTGTGTTCATTAGAAGGACTGATGCTGAAGCTGAAACTACAATACTTTGGCCACCTGATATGAAGAATTGATTCACTGGAAAGGACCCTGATGCTGGGAAAGACTGAAGGCAGGAGGAGAATGGGTTGACAGAGGTTGAAATGGTTGGATGGCATCACCGGCTACTCAATGGACATGAGTTTGAGCATGCTCCGAAAGTTGGTGATGGACAGGAAGCCTGGTGTGCTTCAGTTCATGGGGTCGCAAAGAGTTGAACATGACTAACTGACTGAACTGAACTGAATATAAATATAAATATATATATATATTTACAGTTGATCCTGTAAATATATATTTATAGTTATATATGTATACTGCATAAATATATGCAGTTGACCTCTGAACAACATAGGGGTTTAGAGGTGCCAGTCTTCCTTGCAGTCAATTATCCAGCTTTTACCTCAGCAGTTCTACATCCACAGATTCAATCAACTGTGGATTGTGTAGTACTGTAGCATATACTATGAAAAAACTCCACAGATAAGTGAACAGGTGAAGTTAAAAGCTTTGCTGTTTAAGGGTCAGCTGTACATATATGTATGCATACACATATACACACATAATTATTATTTTTGCACTGTATTGACTTTGGTTTGGTTCCATTATAAACAAAAACAAAAACTAGATTTTTAGAACAGAGAAAACATGAAAATATTACAAAGTACGTGCTTTCACTTTTCTATTTAGTAATAATATTTCTCAGAGTCACAATGGGACTGTGACTATGATAAAATTCTGTTTCTTTTATTCTGCTGCTGCTGCTGCTGCGAAGTCGCTTCAGTCGTGTCCGACTCTGTGCGACCCCATAGACGGCAGCCCACCAGGCTCCCCTGTCCCTGCGATTCTCCAGGCAAGAACACTGGAGTGGGTTGCCATTTCCTTCTCCAATGCAGGAAAGTGAAAGGTGAAAGGGAAGTCGCTCAGTCATGTCAGGCTCTTAGCGACTCCATGGACTGCAGCCTACCAGGCTCCTCCGTCAATGGGATTTTCCAGGCAAGAATACTGGAGTGGGGTGCCATTGCCTTCTTTGTTCTTTTATTCTAACACATAGAATATATACCTTGAACTTTTCATTATCTCCATTTTCCCTAGTTTTTCACAACCATCTATCCATGAAAATAAGGTTGAAGTGAGGAGAAAAAGACCCATTGCTCCTCTGTAGAATCAAAAATCTCCTAAGCATACAAGTTGTTGAACAGCAAAATTAAATCAAATAGCAGTGATGAAAAGACAAGTAGTCAAGAGTGCCACTCAGCACATTTCATGAAAAATGAAGAATCTAGAGAGAAAATACTTTGGACACTCTGGGTTCTAGTTCAGGTCCACACTTATCATCTATGTGACTTTGAACAAATTACATAATCTCTCAGAGCTGATATGCAAAAATATGACAGTAGTAATACCTACATTGTTCTTTTGAGTAATTAAATAAGCCAACATATATAACGTGATTAGCCAAGATTTGGCATGTAATAAGCATCCATTAAATGTTTTCTCTTACATATAAAGTACTACCAGCTTTGCTTTCATCACTGTTTTTCTAATAAAGTATGAAATGTCTAATAATCAAGTCTTGATCTGTTCTAGAAACATGGGTTCAATAGCAGGGAAGCCAATTATACATAGGTAACATTTATGGGAAAATTTTGAAAATTAAGTGAAAATTTGTATTTTTCTCCAAAAGCAACTTTTTTGAAAAAAATGAACCTACAAATAAATTCCATTAATTTAATTCCACTGCAGGTATTGCCCAAGCATCAGCCTTTGCAGTAACAGTGGTAGTAATCACTTCAGTGTTGAAAGGTGGAAATTTTTCCATATATTACTTAGCTAAATATAAAGTAGAATCTTTATGAAAAGCATTTTAAATTTCATCTCTGCTATTTATCTGGTATTCTTAGATGTTGTATTATTTTAGTGCCTACTTCCAAGGATGGATTTCCTACATCCAGTGACACTTTCACAACTTGGAGTAAGGCCAGAATACAGAAAATTATTCTTCTTGCAGAAAAGGGAATAAAATAAATTATTTTTATTTCATATCTAAAGCTCATTCATTGACCTTTAGGTCTGTATGTAAGACAGTATATAGTATAGCTACCAAAGTAAACTAGGTCAAGTTTCGAGTATTTCCCATGCCTTCAAGATCTCTAAGATGCTACTGTGCAGTGCCATGCTAAGTCACTTCTGTCATGTCCAACTCTGTGTGATCCTATGGACTGTAGCCTGCTAGGCTCCTCTGTCCATGGAATTCTCCAGGCAAGAATACTGGATTGGGTTGCTATGCCCTCCTCCAGGGAATCTTCCCGACCCAGGGATTGAATCCGTCTCTTAAGTATCCTGCATTGGCAGGTGGGTTCTTTACCACTGGTGCCACCTAGGAAGCCCCTAAGATGCTATTCAGTCAGTATAAAACTTCATTTAGGAATAAATATTTTAATTGTGATGAGAAATTCATTTTACAGAACAATTTCACTATAGTTGAGTTTGTGGTGAGGTATATGGAGAAGGAATTATTACACTTATTCCAAAGATAAAATATGTGACTTGAAAGGTCTTGGGTCACACAGCTGTGGTAGGCTAAAATTCAAGAAACCCTCTTTCACAATGGAATGGCTCCAGCCCCTCTGAATCCAGCCCTACTTCTCATCAAGTCAGAAGTTGCCAACACACACCCTGGGGGAAAATACAACCTGTGCTCACTCCAGATCTAGCCCTCTCACTGAACCACAGGGCACATGTAGACTACATAAGGATGCTCCAATTCAAGGACATGCCTTCATGACCCAGACAGGTAGATGTTTTACCTTATTTAATAGACACAAAGAGAGAAAGGTAAACACAACGAGAACACAAAGGAATATGTTCCAAAGAGAAGAATAAGATAAAACCTCTGGGAAAAAAACGAGTGAAACAGAGATAAATAATTTACCTGATTAAGAGTTCAAAGCCATAGTAATAATAATGTTAACTGAACTTGGGAAAAGATTAGATGAGCACAGTGAGAACTTCAACAAAGACATATAAAATATAAAAAAAGAACCAATCAAAGCTGTAGAACACAATAACTCAAATGAAAGATACATGAGAAGGAATTAATAGCAGATTAGGTGATACACAAGAAAGCATAAATAATCCAGAATATAAAATAGTGGAAATCATCTAGTCAAAACAGCAGATTTTTAAAAATGAGAATAGTTTAAGGAATCTCTAGAATGACATCAAGTATACTAACATTCATGTCATAGGGGTCCCAGAAGAGAGAGAGAAATAGAAAGGGGTTAAAAAATGTATTTGATGAAATTATAGATGAAAATTTCCCCAACCTAAAGAAGCAAACAGATACCCAGTTTTAGGAAGCATAGTGAGGCTCAAACAAGATGAACCCCCAAAGATTCACACCAAGACATATCATCATAAAAATGAAAAAGCTAAAGAGAATTTTAAAGGCAACTGAGAAAAACAAAAAGTTATATACAAGGGATGCCCCATAAGACTATTGAGTGATTTTTCAGCAAAACCTTTGCAGGCCAGAAGGTAGTGCCATGAAATATTTTAAAGTACTGAAAGGAAAAAAAACTAAAACCTAGGATACCCAATAGTATTATCCAGAACTGAACTAGAAATAAGATTTGCCATACAGGTGAAAAAAAAAAGAGTTCATCAATACTAAACCAACCGTATAAGAAATGTTAAAAGGTTTTCTTTTAAGTGAAAAAGAAAAGCCTGAAACAAGAAAACATAGGGAGGAAAAATTCTACTGAAGACTCTACACATGATATAACCAGATGGTCAACACCGAAATCAGATTGATTATATTCTTTGCAGCCAAAGATGGAGAAGCTCTACAGAGTCAGCAAAAACGAGACCAGGAGCTGACTGTGGCTCAGATCATGAACTCCTTATTGCCAAATTCAGAATTAAATTGAAGAAAGTAGGGAAGACCACTAGATCATTCAGGTATGACCTAAATCAAATTCCTTATGATTATACAGTGGAAGTGGGAAATAGATTTAAGAGACTAGATCTGCTAGATAGAGTGCCTGATGAACTACAGACGGAGGTTCATGACACTGTACAGGAGACAGGGATCAAGACCATCCCCATGGAAAAGAAATGCAAAAAAAGCAAAATGGCTGTCGGGGGAGGCCTTACAATAGCTGTAAAAAGAAGAAAAGAGAAAAACAAAGGTGAAAAGGAAAGATATAAGCATCTGAATGCCGAGTTCCAAAGAATAGCAAGAAGAGATAAGAAAGCCTTCCTCAGCAATCAGTGCAAAGAAATAGAGGAAAACAATAGAATGGGAAAGACTAGAGATCTCTTCAAGAAAATTAGAGCTACCAAGAGAACATTTCATGCAAAGATGGGCTCGATAAAGGACAGAAATGGTATGGACCTAACAGTAGCAGAAGATATTAAGAA
>SJYA01000199.1:1560093-1601540 GCA_006410615.1 Neotragus moschatus
AAAAAAAAAAAAAAAAAAAGCCAGTAGAAACCAATGAGCTGCATTTTTGAAAATACAGACAAAATTGATAAGCCTTTAGTCCAGGTCATTAAGAAAAAAGTAGAAACAAAAATAAACAAAATTAGAAATAAAAGAGAAGTTACAAACAATCATAGAGATACAAACAATCACAAGAAAATAAAACAAGCAGTTATATGTCAACAGACTGGAAAACCAAAAAGAAATAGATACACTCCTAGAAACAAACAATCTTCCAAGACTGACTCAGGAAAAAAACAGACAATCTGAACATATTGATCACTAGTAACTAAATTGAATTAGTAATTAAAAAAAAAAAAAAAAAATCCCAACAAATAAAAGTCTAGGCCTGGATGGCTTCACAGAGGAATCCTACCAAACATATAAACAGGAGTTAATACCTATTCTCAAACTATTCCCAAAAATTGAAGAAGGAACACTCCCAAATTCATTCTATGATGCCATGATTACCCCGATACCAAAACCAGACAAAGACACTACCAAAAAAGTAAATTACAGGCCAACATCTCTGATGAAATATACAAAGAACTCATATAATTCAATATCAAAAAATCAAACAACCCAATTCAAAAATGAACACAAGACCTGAACATGTATTTTTCCAAAGAAGATATACAGATGGCCAACAGGCACATAAAAAAGAACCTCAACATCACTAATCATCAGGGAAATCTAAATCAAAACAACAATGAAATACCACCTCACACCTGTCAGAATGGATATTATCAAAAAGACAACAAATAAGTGTTGGCCAGGATGTAGAGAAGGGGAAATCCAAGTACAGTAAGTCCCCTACATATGAACAAGTTCTGTTCTGATCGCATGTTCATAAGTCCAACAAAGTTAGCCTAGGTACCCAACTAACACAATTGGCTATATAGCACTGTGCTGAAATATAGGTTTATAACACTTTTAACACAAATAATACACGAAAGACAAACACAGTAAGTAAAACACTTAATTTTATAGTACAGTACTTTGAAAAGTATGGAAGTACAGTACAAAGGCTGGCATACAGGGGCTGGCATTGAGTGAATACAAAAGAAGAGTTACTGACTGACGGAGGGAGAAGAGGGGGAGAGAGCAGAGCTGAAGGGTCCTGAGAAATAGGAAACAGAGAGCAAGCTGCAATTTCACTCACGCCTGGTGTTGATGACATAGGTTCTGGCTCCTTGCTGGAGTCAATTCTATCTACCCTTTTGAAATTATGATTCAGGGACTTCCCTGGTGGTCCAGTGGTTAAGACTCCATGCTTCCATTGCAGGGGGACACAGGTTCAACCCCTGCTCAGGGAACTAAGATCCTGCATATTGTGCTGTGTGGCCAAAAGAATTTTTCTTAAAGAAAAAAATGAACCACTGATGTCTGGGTAGTAGCTCTTTTTTTTTCCATCTCATCATAGATGACACAGTAGCACTGGATTGCACTCTGAACAGCTAGCTGCTGCATCTTTCATGTACCAATTGACTTTGGGGTCCTGGGCCTCAAAAACCAACAGTGCCTCTTCAAATAAAGACAACCCCCTTGCCATTTCCGGTGTCATGAGTCTGTTCAGCTCTTCAGCTCTACTTCTGTCTCTCTCTGTCCTTTCTTTGGGCCTCTAATTCCAGCAGGTCTCCATTAATAAGCACCTCATGTTGCACAGCAAGGAGTGCAATGAAGTCATCCTCTTGCAGATCTAGCTCCAACTTCTCACCGAAGGTCACTAAGTTGCTGAAGACTTCTTTGGACTCTGCCCACCTTCTCAAATCCATGAAAATTGTGAACATACTGCAGGCAAAGGTTCTTCCAAACCCCATTCGTGGTGACAGCCATGACCTCACACCAAGCAAAGTCAATGGTCTTGTAGATGTTATCGTCCTTCCAAAGATGTTGCAGCATTGTTCCTGATTTGTCGCTCACCTTTATTACTTAATGAAAAATGTGATGTACATAGTATTTCTTGAAAGTCGATATAACTTTTTGGTCCATAGGTTGGATGAGCAACATAGTATTTGGTGGCAGATGCACTACATTGATGTTAGGATGAAAGTTGTCCATGAATGGGAAGTGGCCTTGAGCATTGACAAGCAGCAAAAGAATGTTGAATCAGATGTCCTTCTTCAAGTAATATTTCTCTTCCTCCAGGATAAAGTAGTGGAAAAACTAGTCCTGGAAAATGGCCTCTGTAAGCCAGGCATTGGGGTTACTCTTCCACATAACAGGAAGGGAGCCCATGGCTATTTTCTTAATAAATTTTGGGTTTCCTGATACGGTAAGAGAGGCTTCAGTTTCATACTGCCAGAAGCATTGCCACCAAACATCAGAGTTAGCCTATCCTTTGAGCTTCCCTGGTGGCTCAGACAGTAAAATCATCTGCTTGCAATGCTGGAGACCCAGGTTCAATCCCTGGGTCAGGAAGATCCCCTGGAGAAGGAAATGGCAAGCCACTCCAGTACTCTTGCCTGGAAAATTCCATGGATGGAGGAACCTTGTAGGCTACCATCCACAGGGTCACAAAGAGTTGGACACAACTGAGAGACTTCACTTTCACTTTGCTGATTTTTGGTCTGGCATCAACTTTTTCTCCTTACTGATATTACTTTGGTCTGGTATCTGTAAGGCTGGACCCCGGAGCCATGATTAGCCACCCCTCCTCTCTCCCACTGGCAAGAAGGTCCCTAATGGAAAGATTCTCCCANACACAACTGAGAGACTTCACTTTCACTTTGCTGATTTTTGGTCTGGCATCAACTTTTTCTCCTTACTGATATTACTTTGGTCTGGTATCTGTAAGGCTGGACCCCGGAGCCATGATTAGCCACCCCTCCTCTCTCCCACTGGCAAGAAGGTCCCTAATGGAAAGATTCTCCCAGATCCCAGGACCAATGACAGCACACTTTGCCAGCTAAAGCCGCCCCAACCCAGCCATGTAGAAGGACCTATCAGCCTGCAGGACACCTTGGCCTAACAACCTATCCGAACCCCTGTTCCCTAACTGTACCTTTTTTGGGCGATCTAGCCTGACCATCTCCCACAGTGAAGACATATAAACCACTCCCCAGCACAGTCCAGGCGCGGACTTCCTCGTCCTGTCTCGTTCTGGTCCGGGAACCCCGCCCAGTAGAGCTTCGCTATTAAAAGCCTGTTAGACATACTTTTGGCGTCCTGGTCAACTTTTACCTAACATTTGGCGCCCAACGTGGAGCTCGAGGCAAGGGCCCATCCCCCAACGAGCAGGATTTGCAGCCCCCCCCCCTTGGGTCTGGCCCGTGCTGGACCAGGTCACCCCGTCNACTGACTCGATGGACATGAGTTTGGGTGAACTCCAGGAGCTGGTGATGGACAGGGAGGCCTGGCGTGCTGCAGTTCATTGGGTCCCACAGAGTCGGACATGACTGAGCGACTGAACTTTACTGAACTGAGTTGGCGAGGACATAAGCACATAGATAGGCAAAAACTAGCCCTTTTGGAGTCCCAGTGAGAGAAAAGAGAAGAAAACTTCTGAGAAAAAGCTAGAAGCATCAGGATGCTGGATAATTTAGCAAGTTACAAGAGTAACCTGACATAAGTATACAGCTTAGAGGAAACGAAAAAAGACTATGGTTTAAGACATAGTGCACTGATTAATACCCACTCCAGTGTTCTTGCCTGGAGAATCTCAGGGATGGGGGAGCCTTGGTGGGCTGCTGTCTATGGGGTCACCACAGAGTTGGACACAACTGAAGCGACTCAGCAGCAGCAGCAGCAGCAGCACTGATTAATGAGTGAGCTTAGTATGGCAGACTGTTTTGATCTGTTTTTATATTTGAATTTAGAACAGCAGCTCTTGTCTGTTATTTCCAAGATAGGAAGTTGTCCACATCATCTCAGAAGTTAACACAGCTCAGTGTTAAGAGCACAGATTTTTGAGCCACACAAACTGGGTGTGAATCCTGACCTGGCCACCAAGCAGACATAAGAGTTTGGAAATCTGTTGGAAATCTGTGCCCATTTCCTAAACTGCAAAGTGAAATTAATACTGGCATCTACCATATAGGCTTGTTAAGAGGATTAAATACAATAAAACAAAGAGCACTTCTCACCTGCCTAGTACAAAAGTCTGCCAAGAATGTGAGGTCTTCTAGCCATTCCCCAAGTCTCCTCCTCTAAATATCACTGCTCCTATTTTCTGTGGCACTCTCATTTTGCCTGTTAGGTTTTCTATCATATTTTCTTTTAAATAGTGGTGTTAATAATTTTAAAATTATTATAAAATTATAGCCTGGTGGGCTCTAGTCCATAGGGTTGTAAAGAGTTGGACACAACTGAAGCAACTTATTATGCACATACCTACAATAACACTGATATTAAGATTAATCCTAATCATAATACTAAGAGTTGTTCCATGTGGTACACAAAGTTCTTTTATCCAATTCACACTATTTCTATGTGGGGACATAGGAGAAAACATCAACATCTGCAGTTTACTAAAGTTTATAAAGTCTAAGGAGTATTCCCAAGGAAGTTAAACAATTTTTACCAGATCACAAAGCTAGAATACAAAGGGCCTGAGATTCACATTCTGGTGAGCACAGGGATGATGCCTTCAACTTTGGAATCTGCACATTCTTTGCAGCCATCTGAAATTTACAATTTTAAATGATATGCCTTCTGTCCAGTGGACAGCTCCTTCAGCTCCCATTTCCAATCAAGAGAGTATTCCAGACCTGCTCCCAGACCTAAGTTCTCAGATAACCATTGAGTTAAATGTTGGAATGTGCCCACCTAGAATCCTTTACCACAGCCTTTGAGACAGTCCCCAGAAGGACGGGAGGATGAGAACAGTCATCTGTTGTTAGTCTATTCTCAAGATGGCTGTCAGGATTATTTTCCAATATGCAACTTAAAAATTAAATATACACTTGCATTTTTCTCTCCTTGTACAACAGAGATGAAATAAGCCAAGACTAGCAACAGGTTAGGGAAAAGAGAGACAGGTTTGCTGTTTTGAATAAGCTATCACTTGGTTTTATGAAAAGTGAAGCAAGAGATCTGTCACTTCAGTCATGTCCAATTCTCTGAGACCCTGTGGACTGTAGCCTGCCAAACTCCTCTGTCCATGGGATTCTCCAGGCAAGAACACTGGAGTGGGTTGCCATTTCCTCTTCCAGGGGATCTTCCTGACCCAAGTATTGAATCCAAGTCTCCTATGCCTCTTGCATTGGCAAGCAGGTTCTTTACCACTAGTGCCACCAAAGTATTTAATAATTTATTCATGTATTTATTTTCCTATATTGAGTTCAAAAAATAGTGGGCCACTAGTGAAAATGAACAATGCTTATGATTCTCTGAAATGAAAGAATATATCCATGAGAAAGAGAAAGAAAGGAGGGAGAGAGTTTAGTGAATTATTCACTCATTTTTCCTCATTAATAGAAGAATGTTCTCAACAAATTAATAAGCAATTACATTCCCATTGACTGAGATGCCCAAGGGAATAGCCATCTGATGCATTTATTAAATTAACCCTATATGCTCTGAGCCAATGTCAATTGAGAAGCACAAGAAATAATTATTTTTTAATTTTGCAGGTTTACTTCTCTGAGCTCTGAATGATACCTAGAATGAAAGAGAGAGGGTAGAAAGGGCAGTTAAATTCAAAAAAGATATGAAGCCAGAGGCATTCTGAAAGTAGCCTGGAGTTAGATCCACCAAATTCCACCAAAATGTGACAAAATTAGTTGGCAATTTCTACAGGAAATTCCTTTAACTCCTTTATGGAATTCTGCAATTTTACCTAGTTGTACCTAGGAATAAGCTTGTCAGAACATTTTGTGCTGATGTATATAGCAATTTTATTCACTATAAGCTCTGGGTAATTTCGAATCTCAAATACGTGTTATAAGAAGTTCAAGAAATATAGAAAAAAATTGTTGTTGATTGTTAGAGGATCAGATATTTTATTCCTCTTCCAGGCTAACCCCTTTCTTTACTTATCAAATATGATTAAATGCTTACCATATACTAGGTAAAGTTCTACATGCTTTAAAAATATTAATTCATGAGTGAGAATCTTAAGTGGGAAGACGTTGACTGACGGTGAATATAGCTCTTGGTGGGAAAAATGGGGGATTAGGTGGCGAGAGTCCAGCGGTTCCCCTCTGCTTCAGGCGCGGGTCTCCGCGTCCGGTTGTGGAGCGTTGCTAATGAGGAGGGGGCGGGTGGGGGGCGGCGGCGGCGACTCACGGTGTTGTTCGCTGGCGTCGAGCACACAGTGGGTCCGGTGACTGGCGGACGTCGCAGGCAGCGTTCCCCGTGGCCCGGTACCTCGGCCACTGCCCACAGCGGGTTCCACCCGGGAGACTGACGCTCCTGGAGGCTCTAGGTGGAGTCCCGGGAGCTGAGGGGACCGGCGGCCGCCGCCGAAGCATGAAAAAGGGGTAAGGCAAGAGCCCCTCAAGATTTCTCGGTGAACTGGCACAAAGGTTGATTTCAAGATGCCATTAGTGAAAAGAAACATTGATCCTAGGCACTTGTGTCACACTGCACTGCCTAGAGGAATTAAGAATGAACTGGAATGTGTGACCAATATTTCCTTGGCAAATATAATTAGACAACTAAGTAGCCTAAGTAAATATGCTGAAGATATATTTGGAGAATTATTCAATGAAGCACAGAGTTTTTCCTTCAGAGTTAACTCATTACAAGAACGTGGGGACCGTTTATCTGTCAGTGTTACACAGCTTGATCCTAAAGAAGAAGAATTATCTTTGCAAGATATAACAATGAGACAAGCCTTCTGAAGTTCTACAATTCAAGATCAGCAGCTTTTTGACCGCAGGACTTTGCCTATTCCATTACAAGAGACATATGGTGTTTGTGAACAGCCTCCACCTCTCAATATACTCACTCCTTACAGAGATGATGGTAAAGAAGGTTTGAAGTTTTATCCCAATCCTTCATATTTCTTTGATCTTTGGAAAGAAAAAAATGTTACGGGATACAGAGGATAAGAGGAAGGAAAAGAGGAAGCAGAAGCAGAAAAATCTAGATCATCCTCATGAACCAGAAAAAGTGCCAGGAGCACCTCATGACAGGCGGAGAGAATGGCAGAAGCTGGCCCAAGGTCCAGAGCTGGCTGAAGCCGATGCTAATCTCTTACATAAGCATATTGAAGTTGCTAACGGCCCAGCCTCTCATTTTGAAACAAGACCTCAGGCATATGTGGATCATATGGATGGATCTTACTCACTTTCGGCCTTGCCGTTTAGTCAGATGAGTGAGCTCCTGACTAAAGCTGAGGAAAGGGTCTTAGTCAGACCACAGGAACCTCCTCCACCTCCACCAATGCATGGAGCAGGAGATGCAAAATCCGTACCCACCTGTATCAGCTCTGCTACAGGTTTGATAGAAAATCGCCCTGTCACCAGCTACAGGCAGGACTCCTGTGTTTGTGAGCCCTACCCCGCCCCCACCTCCTCCACCACCTCTTCCATCTGCCTTGTCAACTTCTTCATTAAGAGCTTCGATGACTTCAACTCCTCCCCGACCAGGACCACCCCCTCCTCCACCTCCAACCACTGCTTTGCAAGCTCCAGCAGTCCCGCCACCTCCAGCTCCTCTTCAGATTGCCCCTGGAGTTCTTCACCCCGCTCCTCCTCCAACTGCACCTCCTCTAGTACAGCCCTCTCCACCCGTAGCTAGAGCTGCCCCAGTATGCGAGACTGTACCAGCTCATCCACTCCCACAAGGAGAAGTCCAAGGGCTGCCTCCACCCCCACCACCGCCTCCTTTGCCTCCACCTGGCATTCGACCATCATCACCTGTCACAGTTGCAGCTCTTGCTCATCCTCCCTCTGGGNGAATGAACTGGAATGTGTGACCAATATTTCCTTGGCAAATATAATTAGACAACTAAGTAGCCTAAGTAAATATGCTGAAGATATATTTGGAGAATTATTCAATGAAGCACAGAGTTTTTCCTTCAGAGTTAACTCATTACAAGAACGTGGGGACCGTTTATCTGTCAGTGTTACACAGCTTGATCCTAAAGAAGAAGAATTATCTTTGCAAGATATAACAATGAGACAAGCCTTCTGAAGTTCTACAATTCAAGATCAGCAGCTTTTTGACCGCAGGACTTTGCCTATTCCATTACAAGAGACATATGGTGTTTGTGAACAGCCTCCACCTCTCAATATACTCACTCCTTACAGAGATGATGGTAAAGAAGGTTTGAAGTTTTATCCCAATCCTTCATATTTCTTTGATCTTTGGAAAGAAAAAATGTTACGGGATACGGAGGATAAGAGGAAGGAAAAGAGGAAGCAGAAGCAGAAAAATCTAGATCATCCTCATGAACCAGAAAAAGTGCCAGGAGCACCTCATGACAGGCGGAGAGAATGGCAGAAGCTGGCCCAAGGTCCAGAGCTGGCTGAAGCCGATGCTAATCTCTTACATAAGCATATTGAAGTTGCTAACGGCCCAGCCTCTCATTTTGAAACAAGACCTCAGGCATATGTGGATCATATGGATGGATCTTACTCACTTTCGGCCTTGCCGTTTAGTCAGATGAGTGAGCTCCTGACTAAAGCTGAGGAAAGGGTCTTAGTCAGACCACAGGAACCTCCTCCACCTCCACCAATGCATGGAGCAGGAGATGCAAAATCCGTACCCACCTGTATCAGCTCTGCTACAGGTTTGATAGAAAATCGCCCTGTCACCAGCTACAGGCAGGACTCCTGTGTTTGTGAGCCCTACCCCGCCCCCACCTCCTCCACCACCTCTTCCATCTGCCTTGTCAACTTCTTCATTAAGAGCTTCGATGACTTCAACTCCTCCCCGACCAGGACCACCCCCTCCTCCACCTCCAACCACTGCTTTGCAAGCTCCAGCAGTCCCGCCACCTCCAGCTCCTCTTCNGGGGGGGGGGCGGGTGGGGGGCGGCGGCGGCGGCGGCGGCGGCGGCGGCGGCGGCGACTCACGGTGTTGTTCGCTCGCGCGTCGAGCACACGGTGGGTCCGGTGACTGGCGGACGTCGCAGGCAGCGTTCCCCGTGGCCCGGTACCTCGGCCACTGCCCACAGCGGGTTCCACCCGGGAGACTGACGCTCCTGGAGGCTCTAGGTGGAGTCCCGGGAGCTGAGGGGACCGGCGGCCGCCGCCGAAGCATGAAAAAGGGGTAAGGCAAGAGCCCCTCAAGATTTCTCGGTGAACTGGCACAAAGGTTGATTTCAAGATGCCATTAGTGAAAAGAAACATTGATCCTAGGCACTTGTGTCACACTGCACTGCCTAGAGGAATTAAGAATGAACTGGAATGTGTGACCAATATTTCCTTGGCAAATATAATTAGACAACTAAGTAGCCTAAGTAAATATGCTGAAGATATATTTGGAGAATTATTCAATGAAGCACAGAGTTTTTCCTTCAGAGTTAACTCATTACAAGAACGTGGGGACCGTTTATCTGTCAGTGTTACACAGCTTGATCCTAAAGAAGAAGAATTATCTTTGCAAGATATAACAATGAGACAAGCCTTCTGAAGTTCTACAATTCAAGATCAGCAGCTTTTTGACCGCAGGACTTTGCCTATTCCATTACAAGAGACATATGGTGTTTGTGAACAGCCTCCACCTCTCAATATACTCACTCCTTACAGAGATGATGGTAAAGAAGGTTTGAAGTTTTATCCCAATCCTTCATATTTCTTTGATCTTTGGAAAGAAAAAAATGTTACGGGATACAGAGGATAAGAGGAAGGAAAAGAGGAAGCAGAAGCAGAAAAATCTAGATCATCCTCATGAACCAGAAAAAGTGCCAGGAGCACCTCATGACAGGCGGAGAGAATGGCAGAAGCTGGCCCAAGGTCCAGAGCTGGCTGAAGCCGATGCTAATCTCTTACATAAGCATATTGAAGTTGCTAACGGCCCAGCCTCTCATTTTGAAACAAGACCTCAGGCATATGTGGATCATATGGATGGATCTTACTCACTTTCGGCCTTGCCGTTTAGTCAGATGAGTGAGCTCCTGACTAAAGCTGAGGAAAGGGTCTTAGTCAGACCACAGGAACCTCCTCCACCTCCACCAATGCATGGAGCAGGAGATGCAAAATCCGTACCCACCTGTATCAGCTCTGCTACAGGTTTGATAGAAAATCGCCCTGTCACCAGCTACAGGCAGGACTCCTGTGTTTGTGAGCCCTACCCCGCCCCCACCTCCTCCACCACCTCTTCCATCTGCCTTGTCAACTTCTTCATTAAGAGCTTCGATGACTTCAACTCCTCCCCGACCAGGACCACCCCCTCCTCCACCTCCAACCACTGCTTTGCAAGCTCCAGCAGTCCCGCCACCTCCAGCTCCTCTTCAGATTGCCCCTGGAGTTCTTCACCCCGCTCCTCCTCCAACTGCACCTCCTCTAGTACAGCCCTCTCCACCCGTAGCTAGAGCTGCCCCAGTATGCGAGACTGTACCAGCTCATCCACTCCCACAAGGAGAAGTCCAAGGGCTGCCTCCACCCCCACCACCGCCTCCTTTGCCTCCACCTGGCATTCGACCATCATCACCTGTCACAGTTGCAGCTCTTGCTCATCCTCCCTCTGGGCTACATCCAACTCCATCTACTGCCCCAGGTCCCCATGTTCGATTAATGCCTCCATCTCCTCCATCACAAGTTACACCTGCTTCTGAGCCAAAGCGTCATCCATCAACCCTACCAGTAATCAGTGATGCCAGAAGTGTACTTCTGGAAGCAATACGAAAAGGTATTCAGCTACGAAAAGTCAAAGAGCAGCGTGAACAGGAAGCTAAACATGAACGCATTGAAAATGATGTTGCCACCATCCTGTCCTGTCGTATTGCTGTGGAATACAGTGATTCAGAAGATGATTCAGAATTTGATGAAGTAGATTGGTTGGAGTAAGAAAAAATGCATTGATAAATATTACAAAACTAGAAAAAAATAAAAATAAATAAAAATATTAATTCATCTACTCCTTATAATAACCCTCTGAGGCAGGTGCAGATAGAGGTTAATTTGCCCAAGGCTGTAATAGTGGAACTGGTACTCAAACCCAGGCCATTTGGTTCCAATATCTGTGTGCCTAACTGCTACTCTGTGCTCTCTACAGGAACGAAGGATGAAGGAGTAAATAACAAAGATATTCATGAATGCCTACCTGGAAATTCACTCTGTCATGTATTCCCTTCCTCTCTAGCACCACTTTGCATTTTGTCCATGAACACTGAGGTGTTTTCTTTCAGAAGAGAACACTTCAAGCTGTCATTCTTGTCAAATTTCTTGAAGGGAAGCCCTCACTTGCCACATCCACTTCTCTGCCAGGTATTTATCCCATAACTTCATGAAATCTGGTTCCCTACTCCCTCCCACTTCTCCACTGACACTGCTCTCTTGAAGGACTGAACTACCTTATTCAGTGGCCTGCTTCTCAGACTCACCAATCTCTGCCTCCCTGCCCCTTTCTAGACCCTTTTCTTTCTTGGTTCCTGTTAGCCAGGTCCTCTGTTTTCTTTTGCTGGTTGACACACCTTGAGAGCTAGCCTTGGTATGACATTCCCTCTCTCTCTCCCCCAACACACATTATTTTTTAAGCATTCTCACATCCTTGAGTAACTTCTACTCTTTGCACTGATTTCTGGAATCTGATTGGCCACAAACCTGACTTGTCAGTACTCAGAAAGTAGGTCCAACTTCTTTGACGATAAAGTCGCATTAACCAATCTCATAAGATAAATGAAGTATTCACTTATAATGAAAAGTAATGTATCAAAGGGTCATCAACCCAGAGCATTACATAGGGAGCAAAATTATGATCAATATACCAGTTCATTTATTTTGAACAAGTAGTATTATTACCAAAATAAAAGAATGACCACTGGAGTTCTCTCATAAGGTCATTCTCCCCACAAGAACGTTCCAAGTGGGAAGTTAAATTATATTCAGAAGACTACTAGGTCAGCATGAAATAAGAATAGGGAGAAATAATCACATGACTCAAATTTTTAGCAGCATCAGTCTGTAGTCACAGGTGTATTTAGCTCAATAAAAGAGCAAGAACTGTCAATGGGACCCAGCAAATAGAATAATTATTAAAGGCCTCATTTTCCCTGAATGGACAAATGAATGAATGAATGTTGAACAAGAGTCTTGAGGTTATTTTTATTTTACCATTACATTATAGTTATTTGTTGAAATATTGATCCCTTTAAAAAATCTGAGCTGTAAGATGTCACGGGCTGCATAAGCTCATCACTGTATCTTTACCATCAAGCACATTGCTTAGCGCTTAGTGTGCTAAGTCACTTCAGTCATGTCCAATTCTGTGCAACCCTATGGACTGAGGCTCGCCAGGCTCCTCTGTCCACAGGATTCTCCAGGCAAGAATACTGGAGTGGGTTGCCATGCCCTTCTCCAAGCACTTAGTAGAGAAGGCAATAAATACTTATTAAAATTAAATCATTCAGACATATAAACAAAATACCTTCCAAAGTTAGCTTTAAATGTGAGTTCATCAGAAAGCCCTATTGTGTAGGCTTTTCCCCTTGTTTTTCAAAGTTACGAAGTCAAATAAGTAGAATGCCTTGATTTCAAATGTTTACATCTAGCTCACAGATTTGAAAATTGTGAAACAGCTGACCACACAGTTTTCATTTTTGTCCATCTTATTTCTATAAACTTTGACTATTTCTCCTATCCAGTGACTATACCCCAATTCCACCCCCACTCCTTTATTTTTGATGCTTCTCATTCTCTGTAGGTGGAGGATATAGCAGCAAAGAGAGGAAATAAAAATAACAGATTCTGTGTGCCTATATGGGCTAACCCAGGGCACTCATGGGGTTAAAAGCACTGCAGTAATATTAAGCACATGTTTCAAGTCAGCAGGGTGCCAGCCTGAGATGTCCTCAAAGCCTAATTTGATAGATATTATGCCATACACTGCTGCAAGTAGTAATGAAGAAAGTAAAAATTTTATGGATGAGCAAAATAGGAGCTCTTATGGATGGAGTGTTTTTAAATCAGGTGTATAATTTACCCAGTGTCAGACCACATGTAGAGTGCATTACTCAATTGAACTTATAAGCAGATAGGAAAGCAGTTTCTTTTAATAAGCACTTCTTCAACTTATTGGCTCTACAATTACTTGCACCAAATTACCAGCAGCTGCTGCCTGTTTGGTGTTTTATCCTAGACAAGGAGTTACATTAGTTTCTAATCAACAAGCCATTCAAGGACTCTTTATAATTTTTAGCTTAATTCCACTTTTATTTGGAATTTATTAATTGAAATATCCAATATTTTCATGACAGTATTTTGCTTAGCTTCCCTTAACAGGAAACCTATTCAACTGCTGAGGTTGAAGGGGAAAAGGGAGGGGAGATACTTGTCAAACTTATTTCTGACATTTGCAACATCATATATCCTCTATTGGATTCATCTTGCCTTATAGTCTGAATTCTGACATTTCAATTGTTTTAGTAAAAATAATGATACTGTATTTAGACTTTATATTTGCAGCCAATAAATTGTTTTGTCTCTAAATAGCTTATTCCCATACGGAGGACTTAACTTCAAGTTTAAACATTAACCAATGCAGTTTAACACAGGCCTTCTCAACTTTGGCACTATTGACAATTGGGACTGGCTAACTCTTTGTTGTGAGAATGTTCTGANCAATTGAACTTATAAGCAGATAGGAAAGCAGTTTCTTTTAATAAGCACTTCTTCAACTTATTGGCTCTACAATTACTTGCACCAAATTACCAGCAGCTGCTGCCTGTTTGGTGTTTTATCCTAGACAAGGAGTTACATTAGTTTCTAATCAACAAGCCATTCAAGGACTCTTTATAATTTTTAGCTTAATTCCACTTTTATTTGGAATTTATTAATTGAAATATCCAATATTTTCATGACAGTATTTTGCTTAGCTTCCCTTAACAGGAAACCTATTCAACTGCTGAGGTTGAAGGGGAAAAGGGAGGGGAGATACTTGTCAAACTTATTTCTGACATTTGCAACATCATATATCCTCTATTGGATTCATCTTGCCTTATAGTCTGAATTCTGACATTTCAATTGTTTTAGTAAAAATAATGATACTGTATTTAGACTTTATATTTGCAGCCAATAAATTGTTTTGTCTCTAAATAGCTTATTCCCATACGGAGGACTTAACTTCAAGTTTAAACATTAACCAATGCAGTTTAACACAGGCCTTCTCAACTTTGGCACTATTGACAATTGGGACTGGCTAACTCTTTGTTGCGAGAATGTTCTGAACACTGTACAATGTTCAGGCAAGATGTCTGGACTCCAACCACCAGATGCCAGTGGCACCTTCCCCCCCTCAGCCCCTAGTTATAACAAAATGCCTGCAGCTATGGTCAAACCATCCCAGATAATTTAACAGATTGGAAGAAATTAAATGGAAAAATGTTTCAGAAACAGTTGTAAGAGGAAAGTATTGAATATGTTTTCAATTCATTTGTTAAAGATTTTAAAAAGTATTTATACAAAGACTGTGTTTGTGTGTGTACTAGTCCATATTTGCTTACTTTATGAAGAACTGTAAAATGAATTTGAGAAAATTTAGTCAAAATTCAATTATTTAAGTATTATTCTATTTGCTCTGCTTTCAGATCCAAAAAGGCAAAAGGAAACCACTGCCACCACCAGCAGCTGCTAATAGCTAAATAAATATTTGTATAACTTTCACTGTAGAAAGCAAGACCTGGGGACTAATTTTAGACAAGTGTGGTTATACTGTTGTCAGTAGAGCCAAGAAATCTGAGACCAAATTCATTCTTTGAAATTCTATTACACATTATTGCCAGCTTTAAATTAAAAATCAGAAAAATGAACATAAGTGATAATTAACAATGATAAATCATAAAAATGGCAAATCCAGTTCAAGATTTTTCTCATAGGGCCTTCAAATCCACAGTCATATTTTTGAAGATCAGAATCAAAATTGGTAATGCCAAGAATTAGAGTACTTCTACACATTGAAAAACAGCAAAAGTGAAAGAAAGTTAAATTGCCATCCCATTCACCATCTAGAACTTACCATCTACCATCTTCCATCTAGTCATATGTTGAAAGATCCAAATAACATCCATTTGAAAGTGGTTCCTTCTTAGTGTATCACAGAAACTTAATCACACAAAACTTGAAAGATAATTCATATTTACCAGGGCCCTTCCCCAACTTCATCCTAATTAGATACACTCACTTGGTATCTTGACTAACTGTGGATTCTGACCGACTAGGTCTGGGGATTTTGCATGCGTGCGTGCCAAAGCACTTCAGTCATGTCTGACTCTTTGTGACCCCGTTGACTGTAGCTGGCCAGGATCCTCTGTCCCTGGGATTCTCAAGGCAAGAATATTGGAATGGGTTGCCATTTCCTCCTCAGGGGATCTTCCCCACTCAGGGATCAAACAGGTGTCTCCTGTGTCTCCTGAATTGGCAGCAAGTTCTTACCACTAGTGCCATCTGGGAAGTCCACCTGGGGCTTTAGGGAGCCTCTCTAACAACCTTCTAGATGGTGACAATGCTGCTGATCCATGGACTACATTTTGATGATCAAGGATTTGCTTACAACAAATCACCAACTGATCATCAAACCTAATCTTGAACATTCTTAGGGGGCCAATAATAGAGAAAATTGTAACTCCATTAAGTAACACAACATTGTACCTAGTGAAATCTTAATTATTTTCAGGTTCTTTTTGGAAATAGTGTCTAGACCATGGGAAAATTGAACAATAAGGTTTTTTAAAAATTTTTATTGGGGATGGATTGAGAGATTCGGATTGGCATATATACACTACTATGCATAAAATAGCAATCAGTTAAAAACACTTTGGGGCTTCCCTGGTAGCTCAGTGGGTAAAGAGTCTGCTTGCAGTATAGAAAAGCCATGTTTGATCCCTGGCTTAGGAAGATCCCCTGGAGAAGAAAATGGCAACTCACTCCAGTATTCTTGCCTGGAGAATTCCATGGACAGAGGAGCCTGGTGGCCTACAGTCCATTGGGTCACAAAGAGTCGGACACGACTGACTGACTAACACTTTCACTTTCACAAACTATTTATAGAATTAAGCAAAATTACTGAAAAATAATTGCTAAATCTCAACCTATTGAAGTCAATTCAAAATGGATTATTTCTGCTAACGATTTATGAAATTCAAAAATAAGTAGCTGGATCTTCATACAAACCATGGTTTCTATGATAAACTAAGGACATGTTCCCCTCTTACCACTGTGTCTAACATGACTCCACTAAAATACTGAAAAAGAGAACCATCACGTCTCTAACAGCGACTTTGCAGCTATAGTCCAGGCTCTTTAAAAAAAAAAAAAAACTAAGATTTTTCACATAGCTCTGATATATTTTGACCATGCTGACAAAAACATGTCATAAGTCTGTTATTTTATAAGGAAATAAGAGGAATGACATTAAGTTAGTGGATTCACTCCTTTTCCCTGAGACAAGAAACATATCCTCCCATTATTTGAAAAATCCAAAGAACTTTCAGTTTCCAGAAGACTCAGATTTATGACCTTAAAGCCAGACCTATAAAAACAACATTACTTCATGATTGTAGTTTGCAAATAATCCAAATCCTCTATTTTATGTCAGTAGTTTTGTTTCAGCCTATTTTATGGCTATGTTAGTCCTCTACCCAGTAAAGAGAAGTGAAATGTTATTTTTTCTTGTTCATTTCTTTTTCTATTGAAGTTTAGTTAATTTACAGTGTTGTGCCAATCTCTGCTATACAGCAAAGTGACTCAATTATCCATTATGGTTTATCCTGGAAGATGGATATGAAGCCCAGAGATAATACATAATCCTGATGTCACTTAATGATTTTGTGATCACCTTAAATATTCAAAATATTAACAATAGGCAATGTTTGGACTTCAAGCAATCAGAAGAGAATCCTCAATCAGAAAGGACACTGTGCATAAGCCATCAGCCCAGCCATACTAGTGCACAATAGCCACAAATTGGCCTACCTTTGAATAACAGGAAGACAGAAATCCCTATGGACAGTGTAGTGCCATAGGGCAGTTTTATCATGGGTAGATGTAGGCCAGGAATGACTTTTACTCAGAATAGGGATAAACGTGTAGTTTCCTCCAGAGTGAAGTTCTTTGGGAATCAAGATTAATGTCAATCATATTTAACACATTTATAAATGTTCAAAAAGACCAAATTTATTCAGTGTGAAAGCTCCCAATTTGTAGCTAAGAAAAAAGGTAAAGTGTAGGTATGAGTGAAGTGAGTGAAGTCACTCAGTCATGTCCAACTCTTTGTGACCCCATGGTCTATAGACTGCCAGGCTCCTCCATCCACAGGATTTTCCAGACAAGAATACTGGAGTGGGTTGCCATTTCCTTCTCCAGATTCAAACCCAGGGATCAAACCCAGGTCTCCCACACTTCAGGCAGACTTCTTACCATCTGAGCAACCAGGAAAATCTTACCAATTTGTACAAGTGGATAGAAAATTAATCAGTAGACTTCAACTTAGAAAGTATATGGTAACATATTTTATGATAAAATGACATTGGCATAAAATGAACAGCTTGGAACCAGTAGCTTCAGGCAGAGGAAGTGCACATCTAGGAGTCATTGCTAGTTTCCCAAAGGTACTAACTGAATCATCTATGGGGTTGAAAAGTGAAGAAAACATCAATGTATAAAGAGAACTACTAAATACATGTTGAATCTAAAAACACAAAGCAAGCAAACCAAACAAAAGCAGAGTTATAGATACAATGGAGACCAATTTGTAGATGCCAGAAGGTTGGGGAGTGGGGCGGGGGCAAATAGGTAAAGGGGATTAAAAGGTGCAAATCTACAGTTACATAAAAAGTTGTGGGAGGGAAAAAGGAGAATGAGGAGGAAGAGGAGGGGGATCGGAGGGGATAAGGGGCAGCAGTAAGGTGGGGTGGGTGTGGGAGGGAAGGAAGAGGGAGAGAGAGGAAAGGAGAAGTGAAAGAGGAAGAGTAGAAACCCAACTGAAATTAGCATCCTAGAAAGCTTCAGTACTTACACTTTCTGAATGCTAAGTGAGATTCTGCTGCTGCTGCTGCTGCTGCTAAATCGCTTCAGTCATGTCCGATTCTGTGCGACCCCATAGACGGCAGCCCATCAGGCTCCCCCGTCCCTGAGATTCTCCAGGCAAGAACACTGGAGTGGGTTGCCATTTCCTTCTCCAATGCAGGAAAGTGAAACATGAAAGTGAAGTCGCTCAGTCATGTCCGACTCTCAGTGACCCCATGGACTGCAGCCTACCGGGCTCCTCCATCCATGGGATTTTCTAGGCAGGAGTACTGGAGTGGGGTGCCACTGCCTTCTCTGGAGATTATGCTATATACTATTACATATCAAAAATTTTAATAATGAATCTAGAGAAGGCACACAACAGAGGAAATAGCAACCAGCGTGTTAAGGTGTTGCTATTTGAGGCACATTGAAACACTGGCCTCTTCAGCCTGGAAAGGCAACTTCTTAATGGGGAACTTGATTAAAATTTATACAATTACAAACTATCTGGGTAACATGGTCACAGGCTTGTTCCCCAATAGAATGGTAGAGCATCCTTGAAACTTTAGTAAAATAAGTTTAGGAAACTAGAAGGAAGAAGTGATTAGCAAATTTACAGAACCAAAATTCATCTGCATCATCTCCCCCAACCTTCCTCCCACAAAAGTTAACACAAGAAGGAAATAAAGACTTCAGGTCCAAGTTCATTCCTCTATGCAGTGCCAAGTACCAGGCTAAAAGCTAAGACAGAGCTGAAGAGTAAAACTTCTGTGGTTCCTGCTCTGTTAAGTTTAGAGCCAACTGGGTTAGCGTCTGAATGGAGTGACAGATAAATAGCTGAAAAATCGAACCAATAATGTAAAATAACAGATCAAAACTCTGAAGAAAAGACACAGTGTCTGGCCATGGGCCTTGACCTAACTAGAAGGACATTATTTGGAAGTGGGCTGATATCTTAGAGATAGGTAGAATTTGAACTAACAAACAGGCTAAAAAGCAATAAATGACCACTAAATAAAGCCAGACTCTTTTAACATTCACTGTACACTAAAGCATCCAATTTAACCAAAATTCATACTTATTTCAGTGGAAGGGCTTCAAGGACAGACTACTGGGATCTCCAATAACAACAAACACTGGGAGAGTGATACAGAAGGCTGATGCCAAAGAAAAAAATTTTAGCTATAAATGATAAATAATTGGCATCTCTTAAGTGGAGTTATCCAGTGAAAATATCACTTATAATAAAATGCATTATTGCCCAGAATATAACTGGTTCATTTGAAAGGTGAGAAATCTATACAAGTTAAGAGTGGTTATGTAAGATGACTTACCTCATAAAGCACAGAACCAGTTCACTGAACCAAAATTCACTGGAAAGGGAAATTAATAAAAATTCATATGGCCAGTATAGCACTGTCTAGTTTGATTTATATCATTATTAGTTCTGAAATGCCTACTTGTGACTAGAGTACAAACTTGCGATATATCATGTTTTTCATTTTTGAATTCCTAGCCGAAAGCATGGGAGAAGGCAATGGCACCCCACTCCAGAACTCTTGCCTGGAAAATCCCATGGACGGAGGAACCTGGTGGGCCGCAGTCCATAGGGTCGCTAAGAGTCGGACATGACTGAGCGATTTCAATTTCACTCTTCACCTTCCTGCATTGGAGAAGGAAATGGCAACCCACTCCAGTGCTCTTGCCTGGAGAATCCCAGGGAAGGGGGAGCCTGGTGGGCTGCCATCTATGGGGTCGCACAGAGTCGGACATGACTGAAGCGACTTAGCAGCAGCCGCAAGCACAGTGCCATGCTCATTGCAGGCAATCAATAAATGTTTGTTGACTTGAAAGACAATAGTTAAGGCTTTAATTTATCTAACACAAGTCACTGACTAACAGTCATTATCTACTTCATTTGTGTTGGTGAACACTGACATTTAAGGATGTTCTGTTGAGACATACACCAGGACCTCCCAAACAGGAACACAGCCCTGCTCTCAAGCTTGACAGGGCCGTCTTTACCATCTGGTGCCCTCAATCCCAGAAAATCCTCCTTCTTGCCAAACATAGTCATTATGTCCTAGTGCACATTTTAGGGGCACTAAACTGTTGACTTTGAAGTTCAACAAAAGCCATTTTAGTTGCTTTATTTCTATTTTCTCTTTAAAGACACCACTCTGCAGTTAGCAAAATCCTGCTCAGATTGACAACTGCTGTCATGCGCTCCAATCTTGCGCATCCCCACCCCATACTACTCTGAGAGGGTGGGAAACTGTTGTGAGAATTTTTTCCTGAAAGGTAGGGCCTTCAGGGTATTTCCACTGTATGTACATAAAATACATTTTTATGTGTGTGAAATCTAGTGTATATACACAGTAGAAATTATCTTTAAGTAATCTCTATATACTGTAATTGAAACCTAAGTCATACTTAATAGTCACAACTAGTAAATTGCTCTCTAGAAAACCCAAATGCAACTACATCTTCAGTTGCATTTAGGCTTACCAAGAATTGATTAAATTTGTTTCCAAACTTTTTTCATTTCACTGGTACTTGCTATTGTGAGTTTGTAATTTTAATTAGTGCTACTATATATCTAATGAAATGTAAGTGAGAAAACAAAATGATGTGGTCTAAAAATATATCAGATGCTTTAAAATAAGAACAAGTAGCTAACAAGTAATTTCTATTAAATTGTTTATGGGGAACAAAAATGTAAAAGACTGGAGAAAATTATAAAAATCTGGAAGTTTTTTTGCCTGGCAACTTCTTCAGATGTGAATTTAAGCTTTAGCTTCAGCTTTTACATAAATCAAAACTAGAAATATTATACAATATATTATGGATGTGGTTTATGTAAAATAAGAAGTTTAATTAATGGAGCCATGTCAAAGAACATACCTTGAACCTACATAAAGAAAAAAAATTGGTGAATGAAAATACTCATATATTCTTAGCCAAAATAAAAGATTTCTGTTATGTTAGTACTATTTTTAATGAATCTATTCTTAAACAGATTTTTCAATTAATCAATTACCTATAGATCCCATTCACAAGGAATCAAAGCTACTGTATTTTGGTCCTAAATAAACTTATTTCAGCTCTTCCATGAAAAATGCAAACCAATAAGAAGTCTGCTTCTCCTTTTTTCTTTCAGAAGAAAGATCCTCTTTCACAGCATCACTCCATTCATTTGATGGTCAGTTTTGCAAACTGCCACCCACCTGGTTGCTCAAACCAAAACCTTTGAGTTGTCCTTAATACACTGCTTTCCTCATCACTCATATCTAATCCATTAACAAAATTATTAATTCCGCTTTTAAGATATAAATCATTTCACTTCTCTATACTGGATTATAAAAGGCAAGGGGGAGAAAGGTTCAAAATGAAGAGGTAGGTGGGGCTGGTCATGAATGGCCTTATAGGTCATGGCAAATAGTCTGAATTTTGTTCCAAATATAATGAGAAACTATTGGATTACCCTAATTATTTTGTGGAGAAATAATTATGAGAGGGTCCAAAAATGGGAACATGGGGAAAACAGTGGGCTACACAGACTTAATCTACAATGGTGGTTAATGCTGTGTAGTAAATTTAGCAAAAATTTAATAACACTTGGCATATATTCTAAAGATTGAGTCAACAGAACCTTCCGAATATGGGGAACATAAATGAAAGAGAATAGTAATGCACACAATCTAGGTGTTTAAAACCTACATCTGGTTGAAAAGAGAAGCCATTTAATAAGAATGAAGAGGGCATAGAAGAACAAGCTTGGTGGTGTAGGGGCAGCAAGAGTAGGACATGTAGGATTAAGAATTCTGTTGCCATATCTCAAGGGATTAAATAAGCAGTTGAATATATGACTTCAGTTCAAAAAAATTTGGAGCTATAAATTTAGAAATCATCAGGATATATGTGGTATATAAAGCCACATGAATAGGTGAAATTACCAAGAGGAAATTCATATTTAGAACTACATAAGAGAAAGCCAAAAGAAAGAGTTGGCAAAGGAGATTGAGGATAATGGATGGAAATTTAGGAAACTGTGGTATCTGGAAATCTAAGAGTTTCAAGGAAGGGAGAGATGTCAATAAAAGCTGAGAAAGAAAATAAAGTGAGAACTGAACACTGGTTTGGTAAGATGGAAGGTGTTGCTGAGGTCACCAACACCTTGGGAAAGGAGACTACAGTGGAGTGAGAGAGAAAAATACTCCTTTGCATGACTTACAAACAGAATGGGAGGTAGGAAACAGAAGCATCAGTAATACACAGCTCCTGCTTTACAGCCTGTGAAGCTCTTGGTAATATCTGGTTCAGTGATTCTAAGGAACTCACCATTATGGGTAAAAAAGAAGACCCATATCAATATTATCATCATCAACAATGCAGACTCTGGCAAGTATACCACCACTGGACATCTCACCTGCAAGTGTGGGAGTATTGATAAGAGAACCGTGAGAAGTTTGAGAAAGCAGCAGCAGAGATGGGCAAAGCTTTTTCAAGTATTCCTGGGTGCTGGACAAAATGAAGGCAGAAACAGTGTGTGGCTTCACCATGAAATCTCGCTATGGAAGTCTGAGACAACCAAATACTACATCACCATCACTGATGCCCCAGGCCACAGGTACTTTATCAAGAACATGATCACTGGCTCATCCCAGGTGACTGTGCTGTGGTCATTGTGGCGAGCAACATGGGCATATCTGAAGTAGGCCTCTGGAAGAACAGGCAGATCTGCAAATAACACTACTGGCCTACACAATGGGTGCGAAGCCACTCACCATGGCTGTCAACAAGACAGACTCCACCAAGCCCACCCAGTGCTGTATGCTTTCACAAGATCACCGAGGATGTGAGAGCCTACAAGAAGATCAGCTATAATGCTGCTGCCATGGCCTTCATGCCCATCTCAGGCCAGCATAGTCCAGCATCCACATGCCCATGTTCAAGAGCTGGAAGGTCAAGAGGAAGAAGGGAAATGCCACAGGGATGACCCTCCTGGAAGCTCTGGACTCCATTTCCCACACACTCAACTGCTCAATGAGCCCCTGAGGCTGCCTCTACAAGACATGCATGATTGGAAATATTGGCCTTGTGTCTGTGGACTTTCTGGAGACTAGCTTCCTGAAACTTGGGATGGAGATCACCTTTGACCCACCAACCTCACCTCAGAGGTCAAGGCTGTGTAAATGCACCAGGAGACCCTGCCTGAGGCCCTTCCAGATGGCAGGTGGGCTTCAGTGTGAAGAATTTACCTGTGAAGGACATTCATCATGGAAAATGGCGGGAATGACCGCCTCCCCCACCAGATGGAGGCTGGTAGCTTTATGACACAAGTGATTGTCTTGACACAATAGTTGGAAGATCCACCCCAACTATTTCCCAATCAGCCCACATCTTCTGCAAGCTTGCTGAGCTGAGGGAAAAGATTGACTGATGCACAGGCAAGAAACTGGAGGACAACTCCAAGACCCTGAAGTCGTGCCATGTGCAGATGCAGAGAGTCCCCAGCAAGGGCATATGTGTGGGATGTTCTCTGAGTACCCACCTCGAGGCCATTACAATGTGTGGGACCTGAGACAGATGGTCACTGGAGTCATCGAGGCAGTGGATAAAAAGTCATGCTCGGCAGTGAAGGTCACCAAGTCAGCAGAAAGAAATAAAGTATGCCCCCTGAAGTTTCCTTAGCAATCTCACTACAAAAATTATTTAATACAAATTAATTGTCAAAAAAATAGACCACTTATTTGCATGTGGCTGTCCAATTTTCTCAGCACCATTTATTGAAGAGACAATGCTTGCCCTCTTGAATGATCTTGCCTATTTTGTCAGAAATTAATTCCTCTTTAAATATTACATACCATTTAAATTTGCTAAGAAAGCAGAACTTAAATGCTGTCACTCCCTCCCCCAGATAAAAGATAAATATGTTAGGAGATGTACATGTTAATTAATTAGATGGCTGAAAATTCTTTTACTCTGTATACGCACATCAAATCACCACAATGCACACTTTAAATATCTTACAGTTTTACATGGCAATTATATTTCAATGAAGCTGATATTAAAGAATCAACAACTCTTATAGAGAGTTTTGTGATAAAGAGGGGCAGAGAAATAAGGTAGAGGGTAGTGGAACGCATGAAGTCAGAGAAGATGGTTTACCTTAAGATGGGATTACATGATGCCCTTGAGTAGAAAAGAGAAGACTGGCTTCTGTGTACAAGGAGATAACTTGACCTCAGGAAGGATAAAGACACCTTATCCTTGTGCATAAATGGGAAAAAGACTATGTGGATATAAATCTAAAAATCTGGCTAATTGATAGATTTTCATAACAGAAAGATGAATTGTTTCTCTTTTGTAAATTGTGTTGAAAGTGAGAAGAGAAAAGGGATTGCTGGTACTCTGAGGATCAGCGATTAACACGATATTGCCAAGCAGTATTGTATCTACTTGATGTATCTGAACATACTTTTAAGTAGAAACAAATCAGTTCATAAATGTGTTTTCCCCCATTACAGGCAGGAATCATATTTATTGTATATATATTTTTATTACTTACATACTCTATATCTCCTCAACTAGATTATAATCTTAAAAATATATCACTGCTGTCTCTACTTCTAAGAACTTCATTCACACTATCTGGCATGTAGTTGGTATTTCATTAATATGTGTTGACTGAATAATTCAGTATCCACAAGTGTTCAAAATATACTTAAAATTTAACTCGTTTTTATCTCGTCCTTAAATCTTCCATGTCCACATTTGTTTCTCTACTTTCTATTATATCACAGCTTATCCAACTAATTTCCCAATCCAGACATTTGGAAATCATCCTCTGACCTCCCTCATTTCATTCTCCATGACCCAACAATCAAGTTCAGTCAACTCTGCCATTTAAATATTTCTTGGAGCTCTTCAGTGTGCTCTTTCCTGTAGCCAATTTCCTGGTCAGGTTGCCATTACCTCACCTGGATTACTGGAAAAGCATCATACCAGCTCTCCTGACTTTCATTTAACCCTCAGGTCCATTCTCCACATCTCTGCAATAGTATAAATCTTACTATATCCTCCACAACATTAAACTTTCCATTGATTCTTCAGCAAAGTCTACAGGGTAAAATTCTTTTTTTTTTTTTATGATTTATGACAATTTCTTAATCTGGCCTAGAACTCTAGTTGGCAAATTAAACTAAGTTCAATTCTCTAACTTAGCAGATCTCTATCAGCTCTTGGGTATTTTATGTACTTTTCCCTCCACCTGGAATATTCTCTTCCCTATCCACTTCTACTCATCCTTTCTATCTCAATTTAGAAGTCACTTCCTCTCAGCAGTCTTCCTTCAGTCATGGCATTGGTTAGGTACTCCTCCTAAATGCCTCCAAAGCTCCTTATGTATGTTGTAGTTCTGTAACCTATATGCAGGTCAGGAAGCAACAGTTAGAACTGGACATGGAACAACAGACTGATTCCAAATAGAAAAAGGAGTACGTCAAGGCTGTATATTGTCNACAAAGGTGGCCACTACTGAAAGTAAAAATGACTTTTTTTAAATAATTTTTTTTTAATTTGACTATCCGGGTACTTTAAAGTTTTCTAAAACTAGCATCACCAAAAGGTCCAATGGGAATGACATTTTCTTCTTCTGCACCTAGAGTAGAAGTAATTTCCTGCCTTGAGCATTTTGTTCCTACATATTTCCACATTGATACAGATGCTTTGTTTATAGAACTATTTAATTAGCAAGACCTTTATCTTTTTCAGGAAAATCTCATGCTTAGGAAAAGGAACTTTTAAGTAGTGCTGGAAATTTTTATTTTTAAAAATGGGTGTTGAAGTGCATGGCAGAGAGGATGCTGTAAAACAGGCAGTGCATCATTACCACCACCTACTCAAAGCGATTTTAACTATAATCTCTGTATTTGGGTAGTTCATCTAATTAACAACCTGGTATTACTGCAAAGATGAGATTGTCATGTTATTTGAAGTGGTTTTTAACAGTCTTTAAGCGTCAACCACTCAATTTATTAACAGTTTATTCTACCTTAAGTGAAGGAAATTACATAATTATTGTGAGCCTAGAAGTGAGAAGAAATATATACATATATTTTATCGNTAATTAACAACCTGGTATTACTGCAAAGATGAGATTGTCATGTTATTTGAAGTGGTTTTTAACAGTCTTTAAGCGTCAACCACTCGATTTATTAACAGTTTATTCTACCTTAAGTGAAGGAAATTACATAATTATTGTGAGCCTAGAAGTGAGAAGAAATATATACATATATTTTATCATTATGTATAAAGAGTGCCAAAATGAAAGTTTTTAAATACAAGTAAAATTCCTTAACATGCATATTAATAGTTTGATGCCACTGGGTTTTTTGGGTGTGTAACCATCTTCCTTACATACTTTTGTTCAACTTTTAGCTTGATGTGATCTAACAAAAATAGTACAAAAGAAGAACAAAACATATTTTGGAAGTATAATAAGAAGTGGTTTAAAATGTGAACCTTAAAATCAGATTGGCTGGCTTCGAATCCTGGCTCTACCACTTACCAGTGCAAAGAACTTAAGTCTTGGTCTTTCTGTGCACCTTTTCTCACCTCTAAAATACAGATCTTAATAGTAACAATAGGGCTCAACTATGGGGTTGCTGTGAGAATGAATGATTTAATACATGCGAAGCACCAGAACACTTAGAAAATATTAACTATCATTCATCTGGTCTAGCCCTCCCTGTAACAATGTACTTGCCCAAGATAATACAGGATGATTTCCCTACCTTTCCAAGCGTTAGGAGCTTTTTTCTAACTCTAAAAATTTCTCAGAACATATCATGATAGCAGTTTTATATTTTTATCCACTACATGAGAATGTGAAAATCAGAAAATTTATTCTGGATTTGCTCACAATTTTAAACAAATGAGTATTTTTCTCCACCATAAGGTACTCAGAGGTGGCCTTGGATGACCTTGTAGCATGAAAGGGTTAAATGGTCTAAGTTGGGGAAGAAAGGTCATCATGATAGAGCTTCACAATTTGACATTTACCATCTTCTCCCATCTGAACAGGTCATTTCAACTAGCTATATTTTGATTGATTTGACAGGGAAAGGTTGCTATTATCATTGTATAATTATTTATTCATTCATTCATTTATTTAATAAAATGTTATTAAAGGTGACTACATATTGGGCAGTATGTTTATAGCCAAGAGAATGCCTCTCAAGTGTCAGAGGCAGACAAGATGAGGAAATGGATACCCAGGGCTCAGTAAAGAATAAAACAGGGAAATGAGTAAGGGTAAAAGAAAAAGGCAGACTCAGTTCCTCTGATTCTCAGTTCAATGATCATTCTAAAACTTGAACCTGTTTCATAGTGTAATAAACTCACCCCCAGCAATGGGGAAGGATATTTGTCCTTGAACGCCAATTCTCAGCATAGCATCTAGAATGGAGTTGGTATTTAATAGTGAATGAATGATGTAAGTATGTACAGATGAAGTAATGAATAGGTGAATAGATGGATGGGCCTTTGGGAATGGTTAAAGATTTCTTAGTTTTAATCTCCCCAAATTTTTGTTCGGATTGAAAAATAATATGCTCTAAAGCCAGTTCTCCTGAGAAATGTAGAAAGATACTTTAAAAAAATTTTTTTGGAAGATTAAAAAGGAAGATACATAGTGGAATGAAGAGAATGAATGAATAAATGACATATCACCTCAGGCAGTTTACTCAGAGAAGTCATGCTTACCAAGACTGACATTTAAAACTTATAAGTGTCCACTGCCCAAATCTCTGCTTCTTTCCCCCTCTTTACCAGCATCTCACCTTCTCATTTTAACACTATGTATTTTTTCTCTTGATTTAACCCAGTTAGTGACCCACACCAAATTATAAAAACTACACTTCAACATCATAAATACTCTCGAGTAATCCTTAAAATCACTTGACTGAGCTCCTGGAAATGATATCAGGTGTGTGTCTGTGTGAGTTTGTGTATACCTATATATGTGTACATAAATTTTCATAAATAATTCTCAAAGAAAAACCTGTTCTTTTTTCCAATGAATGCTATGCTTCTATTCTCTTTAGGACTTAGGTCTGTATTTGTCTGGGATGCAGGGACACCAAATTGAGAACTGACATCCACCACGTAAATGCGGGAGCAGGAGCAGGCTCAGAGTCAGAGTGCTCCATAGTGATTAAAAAGGCCACTGGCCTGGAAATTATGAGTGAAGAGCCCTACCAGTCACATTCAGGAAGCCATTTAGGAAAACTTGTAAGCAGGCAGGTGATGGGACCCAATTTACATCTTCACAAGTAAAGAAGTAAATAATTTTGTATGCCAAGTGAAACGGTGATCAGAGGTCACAAAAAGCTAAAGGCGACTATAATATGTAATGTAGGACAAAATTGAAAGAAATTTAAGTACTTTTTCCATTAAACGTCAACAATTATTAAACCATTTTAATCTAATTCCAGTTTTTCATTTTACTTTGAGGTAAAAGTCTTAAATGTCTCATACTTTGGATTCCAGCATCAAGTAACCACAGAACCAGGCACGTCCATTTCTTTCTGTTGTAAAAAAAAATTTTTCAAGGTCTTGGAGAGTCTTGACATCTATAGCCTTTAGAGCTCTCCTAATAGTTATCAGAGAGAAAACATTGCTTTGTCCTCTTACTCTTCTATTGAGTTTAAGCTCGTTGTATCTTCCTATTTCAAAGCAGAACTACTTGGTACAGACTGAATGTTTTTTTAATTGGAGTATAGTTGATTTCCAATGTTGTGTTACCTTCATGTGGATAACAAAGCTACTCAGTTATACATATACCCACTCTTTTTTAGATTCTTTTCTCATAGAAGCCATAATAGAGTATTGGGTAGACTGAATGCCTGTGTTCTCCCAAAATTCATTTGTTAAAAATCCTACCCCCAAATGTGACAGTATTAAGAAGCAGGGCCTCTGTGAAGAGAAGAGGTCCTAAGGGTGGAGCCCTTATGAATGATATCAGTGCCTTTTCAAGTGACCCCGGAGAGCTCTCTGCCACCTTCTGCCATATGAGGACACAAGAAGGTGACTGTCTATGAACCAGGAAGCACAGCCTCCCCAGAAATCAAATCTGCCAATACTTTGATCTTATACTTCCCAGCCTCCAGAACCACAAGAAATAGATTCCTAGTGTTTATAAGCACCCTGCCTATGGTGTTCTCTTATAGCAGCCTGACCAGACTAACGTAGTACTTGCATGGAGCTTTGTTGCTTCATTATTTCCTTCCCTCCAGCAGTCTGCCATGATACCATCAGCCCCATACCTCCACCCTGCTAGACCCCTATGATGGAGCTCCCACACTCTACCCAGCACACCACCTCCCCTCAGTCCACACAGCCTTCGGTCTGCTCCAGTCGTCAGCATTTCTCTCCATTGGTGCTGCAAGAACCTCCTGACATGTCTAATGCACTGTGAGAGAGGCAGCTGGAAGACTGCTTTCAAATACTAAAAAAAACAAAAACAAAAAACACCTTGTTGCCTTGTTGGACTGAAAAGAAATCACTTTGATCAGTGAATTCTCCATTGCCAAGTGTGTCATGTCTTAATAGTAAGAATCACAAGAGACTTCAAATGTTTTTTAAAAATACAAATCTATAACAAATTTTAATATAAAGAAATAGCATATTTTAAAAGACCATAAAGTCATGTGGATTAATATTAAGCAATAAAATATTAAGTAATTAAGTAATAAAATATATTAAGATATATTTTAAAAAAGAATACAATGTTAACTGTACTCATTTCTGTTTGCTAGGATCATGATTTCTCTCTATATATATAATTTCTCTACTTTTCAAGTTTTCTGTGATGAGCATAGCTTTGATATAGTAGATATATTTATAAAAGTAAATTGATATCTTACATAAACTTTTAAATTAACTTTTATGATTTCTAATATATTATATGTTCTTACATATACTATTTTTAACTAAAAACTCTGTGTGTATACATGAGTACCTGAGCATAATTTCTACCATAAGCATTAACTAATGAAATACTAGGAAAATTAGAATCAAATAATCAGTGATTCCTTAAAACAGATTCTTATTTCCCTAAGACAGATTCTTAGTTTCTCTTGTATTCCTAGGGTTAAGTTTATCAGACTCCTCCGTAGTTTCAAAAACAGACCAAAAAATTGTCTTTCTACTATATGCCTATGTAAATGCCTCCTGTATATTACCTTATTTAAATTTTTCTCTTAATATTCATAATACCTATTCCTATGGTAGTTAAGAGCCATCAAGAATCCAAAGCTTTGTTGAAATCCCATTTCTACTACTTACTAGCTCACTGTCTCAGGTAAAGGACTTAACCTCTCAGCCTCAGTTCTTTCCTCTGTAAAATGGGGATAAAATAACAGTACCTGTCCTACTGGGTTATGGAAAGATACAGTGAAATAGCCTTAAAGCACTTAGTACAGTGCCTCGCACATACTAACCACTAGATTTTTTTTTTTCTTCTGGTATTTGCTATTATCCCATCTTAGAGATGGCAATGGCACCCCACTCCAGCACTTTTGCCTGAAAAGTCCCATGGACAGAGGCCTGGTAGGCTGCAGTCTGTGGGGTCGCTAGAGTCAGACATGACTGAGCGACTTCACTTTCACTTTTCACTTTCATGCACTGGAGAAGGAAATGGCAACCCCCTCCAGTGTTCTTGCCTGGAGAATCCCAGGGACGGGGGAGCCTGGTGGGCTGCTGTCTATGGGGTCACACAAGGTCGGACATGACTGAAGTGACTTAGAAGCAGTAGCATTTTAGAGATGATAAAATTGAGGTTAGGAAGGTTAGTCACAGTTTCATTCCAGGATTCTCTGACTTCAAATCCATAGTAAACTCTGAATCATGTTACAGTTATACAAGTTACAGTCTAAATGACTCCAAAGCCTCAAATGGAACCATTCTAACATGTCACAAACTGAACTTTAAGGTAGTTCTTAGTCCTTCTAAGAACCCTAACCCTAAAGGTAATATGCTGAGATTATAATGCTGAGTTTGTAGTTCCTGAGTTTGCTCTTTATCCAGAAGAGCTTCTGATTTTGTTAAGAATCTTGCCTTAAACGTATAAATATATGGTTCTGCTTAATAAGCAAAATCAAGGAAACAGTACTAGGGATCCCGGGATCATCACCCTGAACAATAACCAGTCACCCCACAGGATTGTACCCGAACGTTGTAGACATGCTGAAGCTGGCTTTAACTTAAAAGCCCACAAAATGCAGGAAAAGGGATGTTTCTCTTTTTTGTGTGACTTGCCAATGAGAGTTTTGTTATTCTCCTATATAACAGTCCACTTTGTGTAGAGGTTAAGAACAAACGATTTGAGAACAGGCTTATGGACACAGTGGGGACAGGAGAGGGTGGGACGAATAGAGAGAGCAGCACTGAAATGTAAATATTACCATATGTAAAACAGATAACTAATGGAACTGCTGCTGCTGCTAAGTCGCTTCAGTCGTGTCCGACTCTGTGAGACCCCATAGACGGCAGCCCACCAAGCTCCCCCATCCCTGGGATTCTCTAGGCAAGAATACTGAAGTGGGTTGCCATTTCCTTCTCCAATGCATGAAAGTGAAAGTCAAAGTGAAGTCGCTCAGTTTTGTTCAACTCTTAGCGACCCCATGGACTGCAGTCTACCAGGCTCCTCCATTGCGGTATAACACAGGGAGCTCAACCTGGTGCTCTGCGACAACCTAGAGGGGTGAGTTGGGGTGGGAGGTGGGAGTGAGGTTTAAGAAGGAGGAAACATGTGTATCTATGGCTGATCCACGTTGATGTGTGGCAGAAACCAACACAAAATTGTAAAGCAATTATCTTCTGATTAAAAATAAATTAATTTTTAAAAAAGAACAAAAGGCTTTGGGACTTGAAAAGACCCCAATCCAGGCCTCTTCTCCATTCTTTCTGGCTACAGGATCCTGGAACATGTTAAATGCTTTGAATCTGTTCCTGTGTCAGTGTCACAGGAGGACACCATGCCCCACCTCCTAGGAAAGAGGAGGAAGGAGAAATCCACCAAGAGAGCATGCGACATACCCAGTGCAGTCCAGGTGAGGAATCGGCCTTCAGCAACCCTAGCAGCTTTATTAGAAAGAATGTGTTTTCAGATGTGAGAAAAAAAAAAAATACAAGACTTCCTATTTTAGGCAACATGTTCTAGAAGAAAGAAGTGAGTCAGGAGATGTGGCTCCTATTTTGGGCTCAAGAACTCTAGTCAGAGAAACCAGCAATTTTCCCCGAGAGTTTGTGACTTGATTGTAATATGAATAAAGTAATACTTTTACTTACCTGCCTGGAAGTATGTAATATAACTTTGTCCTCCTAAGAATGAACTGTGTAATATGTAATTTTTTCCCATCCTGCAGACCTTTTTCATTGAGAATGGGATCCGAGAGAATGCTGAACCACTTTCTGTTGTGCATTTCTCTTTAAACTCTATATGCACATGTCAAATTGTCAACAGCCAAATCTAGTCTACAGATGCAGAGTAAACCCTACTTTAGAAGCTATGAAAGCTATGCGGAGATGCTCTTAGCCACCAGGAAACAGCAAAACTTTGAAATCAGCAAAAATAACTCCTGAAAAATTCCTCCCGTCAGTACCTTAACACCCTGCTTCCTTTTCCCTGTGCTGTGCATACTAAAAAGAAGGGGAGGGGCAGAAATAATGGGTTTTCTAGATTTCCTTTTGAGAATATACTCAGAAATGGCTGTTCTGGGACCTAATGAGATATTCTTTGCAGGCTAAATAATATGAATTCAAATCTAACTCACCTATTAAAGCACAATTTCAAGGAACCAATAATATTACTACTACTCTTCCTTTTCTCATACTTACCCCAGACTAATGCTTTTGCTGAATAATTTGAAAGCTTTTCCTTCCTGATGAAACTTTAGTTTTATAACAATCTTATACAGTAACCATAAAAATTAGAAATTTATTATACTGTTAGGGAAGATCCCCAAGAGACATCAGAATTAAAATATTAGTCTTTAATTTGACTTTTTGAGATTCAAGATTCTCTCCTATGAAATTGTAACAGTTCTACCCTTGAAAATGGAAGCTCTTTGTCATGTCATCATTTCAGAGTGTACACTGTGCTGCTTCTGTTCACTCAGCTGAGTAGTATTTCTAACTCGTGAATGCATCAACAGGAACAGAAAATAGTACTAGGAGACTGATATTAACAACAACAACAACAACAAAATACAAAATAATAATTGAAAAGTCTGAACATAACCTGCTCTTTTCTCAAGGAACTACCAGCAGCAAGCTGCATAAACTATGTATCTGTCATTTTATATTTGCCTACAGTGACACCTGCTGGAAAACCCTGTTGAAGCTATACATGAAACGAATTTTAAAATAAAATAAAAACCAAGCTTTGAAAACATCAGCCATATGTTATTATTATTTTACTAAAAACATATCACTTACATTTTATTTAATTTTTTATTCCACTTTTGAATTTTCTTTTTTTTGTACAAACAGAGATAAAGATTCGATTCCACTTGATGAAATAATTATTTTACTGGTATGAGAGAGCTGGAATTAACTCTTACATGATGCAAACTATTTTAAAATGGAAGCATTTTTAAACAGTTTAAGTGCATTAAACTGTAAAACTGTAAAAATTTACATACCGACTGCAACATGATGGTAAGTGATTTTAAAAATCTTGCTTAAGACTGAATATCAGATATTTAATACTTTGAAAATACTTGATAGCTAGCACTTTCCTCAGCAGCATTAATGCACAAAACCATGTTATGTTTGGGGTTTTCAGGTTGCTTTTTAGCATGCACTAGATGTCAGCCACACTATGCATTAAGCAACCAATATGGATCTTATGCAAGTTACCTTTGATTTCAACACACTTTACATACTAAAGGATCCCATCTCTCAATGACACAGAGAAGGGTTTGCACACCTAAGTCTCAGGGTCATTAACATAACTCACCCATAAAAATTCTGGCTCATTATAAAGGTGCAAGTTTTTACATGAAAATGGATCTTTTATTAAGTCAGCCTTACCGAGGATTTGGTATCTTACTCTTTTCACCATGGGACACATCTGCAAATCAGTATCTGTATTCTTGAGTTCAGTCACTTCAGTCTTTCCACAATAATTTCAGTATGGTCTGTAAGCTACTGGTGGCAATTTCATCCATTAAATGTTTCTTCAAAATATAAAAACTATCATCAGAGTTCCTTTTTAATGCATCTATGTGGGATTTAATAAAGCAAACTTCCGAAAGGACTGGTTCCAGTCCACTTTTTGTAACTATACCTCTACTTCTATAAGAACTACTCCTAGCATTAGAGATTTGAAACTTCAAAACAAAGGCCTGATTAGCTTCATGCCAACCACAAAGCTGATTCTCCATTTTACCATATCTGTCCTTATGAGAGGAAAGGTATCTTTGCTTAAAGGTAAGAATACACAGGGAAACAAATTTTCTCTGATGTCTTACTTTAACCTCTATATTAATCCACAGTTTCATTCCTTCAGCACTAAAGACCATGTCTTATAAACTAAAATAAAGACACCAAGCACTTGTGGAGGTGATATAACCCACGTATCATTCTATACATGAGAAAACTTTGGCCAATAGAAGTGATAAGGTGTATGAGAAGTGCTTGCTGAATTAGCTCGATATTCTCAGTGCTGTACTACAACCTCTGAAGCTAAGCAAAACTATTAACCTTCGTTTGATTGCTGTCCCTCACACCCTGAAGCAGGCTTCCCAGGTGGTACTAGTAGTAAAGAATCCACCTGCCAATGTAAGAGGCATAAGAGACAAGGGTTTGATCCCTGGGTCAGGAAGGTCCTCTGGAGGATGGCATGGCAACCCACTCCAGTATTCTTGCCAGGAGAATCTCATGGACAAAGGAGCCTGGTGGGCTCCAGTTCATGGGGTCACAATGAGTCGGACACAACTGAAGCGACATAGTGTGCACACACATCCTGAAGTGGTTACACCTGTCTTTAAAAAAGAGTTTTCTTAAGACAGGTTTTTTTTTTCTAAATGCCCATGTAAGTTTTGTCTAGATATTTTTAAATAGTTAAGAGTATCTCAAAGATTTTTCTCAGTTCCTAGGACTGAACTTCCTAAGCAGTACAGTGAATTTCTCTAACCTTTAAACTCCACCCCTAATTAATTCACATTATAGGTGAAGAGAGACTGAGGTAAGATATAGAAAAGAGAAACCTGACAGTCCCAAGAATCAGAAAAGCTATTCAGGGAGACTTGGATTTCTTACCATATGGAGGAGAGAGTTCAGAAAAATGGATTTAAGTAAACCAAATAAAGCTGGAGCTCTTGTGGACATTAAGTTCTGAACTTGACATATACATTTAGATTTACATTTGTTTTCATTCTATATTTCTGCTAATATTTGCTTTTATAAATTTCAGGTTGTATACCAAATATGATACTCAATTTATTAGCAGATTTAAAAGCACTCAGATCATTAGAAAACTATATTAATGAATCAATTATTGCAGGTTTATTCATGCTTTAGCTTGTGCTCAGTCATGTATATATGACTCAGCCATGTATGCAGCTTGTGTTGCAGCCCTGTGCACTGTAGCCCACCAGGCTTCTCTGTCCATGGGATTTCCCAGGCAAGAATACTGCAGTGGTTGCCATTTCCTACTCCAGAAGCTCTTTCCAATCCAGCAATTGAACTTGCATCTCTTGTGTCTCCTGCATTGACAGGCAGGTTCTTTACCACCAGCACCACCTGGGGAACTACAATCATGTTTTAAATAGTCCTTGATGGCCTGGATAGATTAAGAGAAGGGATGGGTTCCTGGATGTTTTCTCAAATATTTTAATCTTGAGTTATCATTGTTATGACAGTTCAAATTAAAATCACCTGAGTATCTTCTGAATGACCTGCTAGAACTGAGAACTGTAATGTCATTTCAGTGACCGTGTTTCTTTCAAGTAACATTATTGCAGTATTACAGTCTGATTGAACAAAAGATTAAGAGAAGACCCAATGTGTAAATGAGCGATCTGTACCATGTCTTGTGAAGAACAAGTCACATAATGGTAATCAGTGTCCAGACTACGATTTTTCAATAGGTTCTGTAGAGAAAAGTAGCAGGGAAATTGAGTCTTTCCACAATGGTGTGGATAGCTGTAAGAGTTTTTCTGTCTTGTAAGTCTTCCTTTTGGTAATTTTGATAAGATTAAAAGTCAAGCGAGCTATTGTCTTCTTTTCTTGGAGTTAGACCTAAGATCTGAGCTGACTGATCAAAAGATTCAGTGATTGGTTCAGAGGAGCATGTGATCTAAACAAGCCAATTAAAGTCCTTTTTGGTTGGTGGTTATGGATACTGGGAAGGAACCGGAGGATCTTTTTTCCAGGACAATCTTGATCTATAAAGATGACTTTGGCTTGGGGCTGCCTATGGGCCAACTTCGCTATGATATGGACTGAGAGGGATAGTCTGAGAATGAAGTTCTCATGGAAGAAACTAAGGGCAGAAGTAGAGACAGAACTTAAATAAAAGAACTAAAACCCCTGGGTCTACCCGTTTGTTACATACTGGTTTCAACATTCCAGGTTATGTGTGTGTGGTCTATTATATTTCCCAAAGTTATTTTTTGTTATTATCTTGCTTAGGTTAGTTTTAACTGAGTTTCTGTCCCTGTAACCAAAAGGGTCTTGATCAATATATCTGGCATACAATAGCACATTCATATGTAATGGAAAAGAAGCTGAGTGTTGCAAGAGGCAGTACCATATTCACACTCTTAAGTGGCCATTTCATTGCAGAAAAATTTTCATTTCAGAAAAATCATTAACAATATTAAACTGATTTTGCTAATACAAATTGTATTGGATTTGTAGTGTATTTATACTTAATATGTATATTTGCTTTTACAGTTTTATAAAAACTATCCTCCAAGTTAGGCTTCACAGTATGAGAACCAAGAACTTCCAGATGTATAAACTGGATTTAGAAAAGGTAGAGGAATCAGAGATCAAACTGCCAACATCCACTGGATCATAGAAAAAGCTAGAGAATTCCAGAAAAATATCTACTTCTGCTTCATTGACTATGCTATAGCTTTTGATTGTGTGGATCACCTCAAATTGTGGAAAATACTATATCACCTTACCTGCCTCCTGAGAAACCTATATACAGGTCAAGAAGCAACAGTTAGAACCAGACATGGAACAATGGACTGGTTCAAAATTGGAAAAGGAATACGTCAAGGCTGAATACTGTCACCTTGCTTATTTAACTTACATGCAGAGTACATCATGTGAAGTTCAAGCTGGAATCAATAATGCCAGAAATATCAATAATCTCAGATGTGCAGATGACACCACCCTAATGGCAGAAAGCGAAGAGAAACTAGAGCCTCTTGATGAAGGTGAAAGAGGAGAGTGAAAAAGCTGGCTTAAAACTCAACATTCAAAAAACAAAGATCATGACATCCAGTCCCATCACTTCATGGCAAATACATGGGGGATGGAGCTACTGAACAGCAACAACAAATAAATGTAAAAATTTATATTATATATANAGGGGACAACAGAGGATGAGATGGCTGGATGGCATCACCAACTTGATGGATGTGAGTCTGAGTGAACTCTGGGGGTTGGTGATTGACAGGGAGGCCTGGTATGCTGCGATTCATGGGGTCACAAAGAGTTGGACACGACTGAGGGACTTACCTGAACTGACACACATATATTCTTTCTAATATTCTTTTTTATTATCTTTTATTTACAGGATATTGAAATATAGTTCTGTGTGCTATACAGTAGGACCCTGTTGTTTATGTATTATATATATAATAGTTCATATCTGCTGATTCCAAACTCCTAATTTATCCTTCTCCCACAACTTCTCTCCTTTGATAAATTTGTTTTCTTTCTATGTCTGTGAGTCTGTTTCTGTAAATAAGTTCACATATCACATTTTGGATTCCACATATAAATGATATCATATGGTATTTGACTTTCTCTTTCTGGCTCATTTCACTTAGTATAATAATCTCTAGGTCCATCTATCATGCTGTGAATGGCATTATTTCATTCTTTTTATGGCTGAGTAATGTACCCGTACACACACACACACACACACACACACACACACACACTACTATGTTNGATTCCACATATAAATGATATCATATGGTATTTGACTTTCTCTTTCTGGCTCATTTCACTTAATATAATAATCTCTAGGTCCATCTATCATGCTGTGAATGGCATTATTTCATTCTTTTTATGGCTGAGTAATGTACCCGTACACACACACACACACACACACACACACACACACACTACTATGTTATACACATACACATACCATATCTTCTTTATCTATTCATTTGTTGATGGACATTTAGTTTGCTTCCAAGTCTTGGCTACTGTAAATAGTGCCACTGTGAACACTGGGGTGCATGTATCTTTTTGAATTAGAGTTTTCATCTTTTCTGGATATATGCCCTGGAGTGGGATTGCTGGATCAGATGGCAACTTCTCGAACTGTTCTTAATTCTTAAAATATAGATTAAATTGCTATTCTATATTAGAATCTATATTAAAGAATCTATATAAGATCTAAATTAGATAGTGTTCTATTCTCCAATAAGAAAACTACTCAATTCACCATACTATTTGTCAGATTTCCAAGAAACTGACACTTTGTAAAGAAACTTCCTTTCTTTGGTCAATAGACTGACCCCTAAAGCTATAGTCCTTGCAGGTTGATGCAACCTTATTATATCACAGGAGTCTGTTGAGCCCAAATGTACTGTTTGAAATGTGGGTGTGACTGGTATTTAACTACACCTTTTAAGGGGAGTGAGAAGTGGTTTTGATCTGGTCACTTAAGGATGAAGACTACCTTTACTGACCTTATAACAGAAGACACTGATGGCTTCCCCTATAAACCAACCTAAAAGGACACAGGGTCAATGCTATACCTATACCACTGCTTATCTACCCACAATACGCTGACAGAAGGGCTATCGATCCTTGACTGGATAAGAAAGGACCCATTTTTCCCAAGGATCTTTCAACTATTGGGAATTTCCTGGCAGCCCAGTGGTTAGGACTCCACATATTCACTGTCGAGGGTTCATGTTCAATCTCTGATCAGAAAACTAAGATCATGCAAACCATGAGAAGCAGCCAAAAAAAGAAAAAGAAAAAAAAAAAACCAATTCACTTAAAAAAATAATCTTTCCACTATTGGGATAATTCCACCCACTCTCTTCCCCTCTGGTACAAAACTCTGCCTGGAGTGAGTAGAACCTAAAACCCACTGAGCTTCTGTAATTAGAGACCCTTCCTTTATCCTGGAAACACAGAGTTAGCAGCGATGCTTACATATACTTTACAGCACGTGTTTCTCTTCATAAATACCTACATCCTAAAAGACCCAAGATTTTCATGCTAATTTCACATTAGAAAAGAGGTCACGTCGGATTAATACACATCCTTGACTCCCAACTTGTCTATTTCTATTCTTCTGTTCTTGCTTTATGGAATAATTTCATCTCAGGCCTTCTAGAGAAATAGAAGTGTCTAAGAATTGTTACTTGTTTATGTATCCCCACTTCCCATTCTGATAGCTCAGTTGGCAAAGAATCCACCTGCAATACAGGACACCCTGGTTCAATTCCTGGGTTGGAAACATCCACCAGAGAAGGGATGGGCTACCCACTCCAGTACTGTGGCCTGGAGAATTCCATGGACTGTATAGTCCATGGGGTCGCAAAGAATCGAGCACAACTGAGCAACTTTCACATGCACTTCACTGCTCACTAGATAGGTTTTTTTTCCCTAAGGACTTGGGACTTGGCTTCATCACAATTCTCCAGAGCATTGGGAACCATGTTCTGGCCCCAGTAGTTGCTCCACAAACGCTGATGACTAACTGAGTTCTATTTATTTTGCTCTGATTTTCTATTAAATAAATATAAAAAGGAAGTGAAATACAGCCAACACTAGACAAGAGAAGATATTCGGTTAAAAGCTCTGGGGGTATTGACGTGAAACCTCAGTCTACTATTTCCTGATTTTGATTGTTTAACGTCAGAGTCAGAACTTAATTTTTTCCTCATATTTGTTTAATTATAGTCAATGATGTAGGGAATGTCTCAGATAACTGTGGTTTTCAAATTTTTAAAAATTGGATGTACACGTACCTTGTATTCTAACCTCTGTTTAACAAACCCCAAATGAAATGACGAAGAGAAAAATATATGACCACTCCCCTAATTATACTCCCAACCATCTCACTGAACATGCCTAAATATTAAGGGTGTAAAACCAAATACATTCAGGAATGTGACTTGAACATCTCTCTAAAATAATAGGAGCTAATTACTACCAGATATATCAGTGTTTAAGTAAAATACCCTTTCTTATTTCCCTTTCAAATTCCACAAATACCTTAAGTCAATAGAATAGATAATAAAATATGGAAATGATTCCTTAAATTCACAAAAGTCATAAAACAAGTCTTTATTGGTTTCCTCATCTGCAAAATGAGAAGAAAAATGATAAACATCTACCAGAAATGTTTTTTGCAGTGAAGAGCCAATTAAAATACTATAATTGTAAAGGACTTGTGAAACAAAATATGATAAAAATATTTTAACAATTATTATAATTATAAAAATTATAATTCAGCAGTTGGGGAATAGAAAATTTTTCTTTTAGGACTCTTAATTAACTAACCGTATTACTGAATTATCCAGCCATGTGTTTACTGTTAACTGCTCTGCAGACAGTACTAGGAGGTCTTGGAACTGCTGCCTAAGCTTGGTTGGTCATGATTTATCTCTGCCACTGACAGTCAAAGCAGCATGTGAATCTGGCTCAGGAAGAAAACCAGATGCCACTATATTTGAGGCCCCATTTCAATATACAGAATTGAATAAAAGAACTTGAAAATGATGCTACTACTTTACTCAACAGCAATTAAATCCTTAGGAGAACACATAAATCTAATCTGGATTGCAAGGAAAATAGTTGGAACTTTTTATTCTTTTGTAAATCCCAAATTAGATTGAGACAATATAACATTCCCATGCAGATCTTTGAAGGAAATGAAGAATAATCCAGGCATCAAATGAAGATGAACCTCATTAATTAAAAGTAAAATTAACTACTAATAGAAGCTTCAAATCATTTGGGGAACTAAAGCAGATAAAAATTATGAATAAAAACTTAAATTTCCCAGGGAGTTTATAAAACTTCACTTATTGAGACATTTAAGAATAAAGCTTTTTTTTTTTTTTTTTTTTTTTTTTTTTAATTTAC